>BGPT01001536.1:0-44099 GCA_003297045.1 Symbiodinium sp. clade C Y103
TGTTGGTGTTGTTGGTGTTGTTGGTGTTATTGGTGTTGTCGTTGTCGTTATCGTTGTTGTTGTCGTTGTTGTCGTTGTTGTCGTTGTTGTCGTTGTTGTTGTTGTTGTTGGTGTTGGTGTTGGTGTTGGTGGTGTTGGTGTTGGTGTTGGTGTTGGTGTTGTTGTTGTTGTTGATGTTGTTGTTCTGGTGGTTGTTGTTGCTGTTGCTGTTGCTGTTGCTGTTGCTGTTGCTGCTGCTGCTGCTGCTGTTGCTGTTGCTGTTGCTGTTGCTGCTGCTGCTGCTGCTGCTGTTGTTGTTGTTGTTGTTCTGGTGGTTGCTGTTGCTGTTGCTGTTGCTGTGGCTGTGGCTGTGGCTGTTGCTGTTGCTGTTGCTGTTGCTGTTGCTGTTGCTGCTGCTGCTGCTGCTGCTGCTGCTGGTGTTGTTGTTGTTGTTCTGGTGGTTGCTGTTGCTGTTGCTGTTGCTGTTGCTGTTGCTGTTGCTGTTGGTGTTGTTGTTGTTGTTGTTGTTGTTGTTGTTGTTGTTGTTGTTGTTGTTNCTGTTGCTGTTGCTGTTGCTGTTGGTGTTGTTGTTGTTGTTGTTGTTGTTGTTGTTGTTGTTGTTGTTGTTGTTGTTGTTGTTGTTGTTGTTGTTGTTGGTATTGCTGTTGCTGTTGTTGTTGTTGTTGTCGTTGCTTTCCTAAGTAGTGGATTTCAAATTGACATTTAAACAAAATATAAATAATCAACTCAGCAAATCCAGAGAAGTATACCATTTTACTCTAATTAGTATACATCATTGTTATCTCATCATAGTTATCCCAGTATATCCCATTATAATCCCATGGTGATCCCGATATTATCAATCCCATGATAATCTCAATAGGGCTTAAAAACTACGGATCCGATGCCTGGCGCGCAACGCCCGGCCAAGCCACAGCAAGGTGTAGGCTTCACCCGAGTCTTCAGCACGACCTGGCGTACCAATGGCAAGCTTAGCAAGGAGAATGATGATCAACGTAGGGATTTCAGGGGTGCCAATGGCCATTCTGATGGAAACATTGACCGAAAAAAACATGGAATCTAACGTCCTTGACAAACAGATGGGTGGTAACCCCTTCGAAAATGGGAAAAAATAAGGCGTTCAGGCCCTGGATATTTGAGGATATTTGAGGGGTACCCTCTGATAATTTAAGATATAGCTCTGGAAAATGGGTCATTTAGATCGATTATTTACCTCTTCATCATGGTGATGTTGACTCACTATGTGAAAAATAGTAAAATCATCAGCAAGTCCAAGCTGATGGGAGGCTGGAAGCTGGTCAATCCATCATCAATGTGTTCATGAAATCCCCAAGATTCAATTCTGTTGGCGAAGTTTTAATAAATTTTCATGGCCGGTCTTCGCCAAAATTCACCAATTATCTCCCCCCCACCTGTGCGTCCAATTCGGTGCACGTAGTCCTCCTGGCCCTTGGGCGCCTGGATCCGCGATGGCGGAGCTGGTGTTTTTTTGGGGCAAGTCTTGCTGCCATCCTCTGAAAATCTGATATATAGCGATGGCGATAAGTAGGAGGGTTGAGTAAGTAGGCTTAACATGGTTTCATCTCCACTTCCAACATATCGATCTAGTAATTTTACCACGTAAGTAGGGTCAATTCACTTCCAGCAGGGGATTTACTAGCAAAAGGGAACAAACGCGGGAACCTATGTAAATGGATCAAAACAACCAAAATGGGGATATGACCGACCAAAACAAACGGAATTGACCCAACACTATAACCCATCACAAACTGGGCTGAGCCAGCAAAGTATCCGGAAAATTGCCCATTTATAGATTATTTACCTTTTAAACCGTTTAGTGGAGGGTATCCATGGAATTAGCCATTTGGGTGTCTGAAAATGGGGTGTATCTGCCACATGGCCATTGATGATTATACAAGCAGTGGATTCATGGATATCCGATACCTGAGGTAACACATATTGAAAATAGATTGTCAACCATCTATAATTTCTCGTGCCCTATGTGTAGATATATAAACCCATGTGATTTTTGGTAACTGTGTATCTATGACACATATTGAAAATAGATTGTCAACCATCTATAATTTATCGTGCCCTACGTGTAGATATATAAACCCATGTGATTTTTGATAACTGTGTATCTATATAAAGGACTTGTAGCATCCAAAGAACTCTTTGTATCTTTCTCTCTGGAAGATCATCTTCCCACATTGATGGGTCCTAGTACCCTCTAGTAAACTAACATATATAGCTATTGAAAATGGCCATTGATAGTGGACTTTCCCATAAAAAATGGTGATTTTCCACAGTTATGTTAGTTCACCAGAGGGTAAGCTACCATTCACCAATTTGTTTGCCAGCGGTCCATGGTGGCTTGAAGATACTGTACTTGAGGTCCAAAAAGCACCACATTGGTGTAGTGGTGGAAATGAAAGGAACAATACACAGAAAACCACGGATCGAATTCTGAAAAACACGGGTTGCCTGTTTTAGACCACACCAATTCTCAGGTTTTCTGACAAAATCCATTCATACCTTAATTACATACCCGAAGCATCCCTAAATCATTATCTGACAGTGTGATAAAGTAGCAGTTTACACCATCCTACAGTTGCTGATTCCAAAGCCTTTCAACGATTCTTGTCGGGATCCTCATTTTAAACGAAAAAACACCATATTCGGCTAACAAAACAGTACAGTCAAACTTATTAGCTTGCTAAAGATTATATTCAGCATAGTACTGGATGATGATTCAGCATCATATTCATGATTTTCATGATTTTTCCCCAAGATCATGGTGGTCAACCTCCACATCTTTGCCGCAGACCCACAGCCGTCTACGAAAGTTCCGCTGGGGCGAAGGACGTCAAAGTTCACCACGATGGCGCAGTTTCGAACGTCCAAACCACCTGAGGAGGAAACCAAATGGACACAAAGAATAGGAACAGCCTGTGAAGATTCAAAAGTACTTTGTCACTGTTCTAGCAAAAGTACTTTGTCACTGTTCTAGCAAAAGTACTTTGTCACTGTTCTAGCAGAATCTGAGTAAGTTGTACTTTCATACCTTTTTTTGGGGCGTGGGCTATTCCGCCTTTCTGAAAATGGTGGTATTGAACCAACGTTGTAAATGGACAATTTACACAACGGAGGCAACATGTCCTTTGGTGAATAAACATTTTTGTTGGGTCAATAGTGAATATTCCCCATATTATGTTGCTACTTTCGCCAGTTGTGTGTTGATTGATCTCCCGAAATCGTGAATCCCTAGTAAGAGTCTATTAAGGGCGCATTGACCACCAAGAAAATCGTTGTACTGGGGAGCATCTTGATCATCTATTATTGGGCGGTCACCTGGGGGAGTGGGTTGAAACTCTGTGATCATATTGCCATCGCTCAAGATCCACATTGTCTGCCGGTTGAAACCGAGGCTTTTGTGATCTGCTTCGTACCCACTCATAGACTCTTTGAATCTGATTAACATGAATTGGTCATGCCCCGCAACTAGATTGTTACATATAAACCCCATCCCCCCCACAGTAAATACTGACCGTTTGGACGCCCAAAATGGATAGATCAATGAGGAGTATTGAATATTAGGGGGAAAGGGCTAATCTAAAATTGGAGTGTTTGGTACTAAATATGACCATCGTGGGCAGTTCGCCAAGGTCTGCAAGTTCAAGATAGTTTGGCTCATAGCCAAAAGTTCTGTCTCCACATATTCCATGTGATCTGGGTGTATGTTCAATCCCAAACCCAGGATTTGAATCTTTAAGCTTCTACTCATGCTAGTATTCATGTTTAGGATTGTCCCAAACACGCACAACATGTTCTGCTTTGGCAAACTCACTGTCAGTCACTGTTTCTGCTTGCTGCGTAACTCATATTGGACCACAACCTGACTTACATCGATTATTAAAATCTACCAAAAATGACCAAACAAGATAGTTCAATCCTCAAAATGACCAGCCTTTTGTGCGCTCATTGGTACCCCAATGACTTGACCCACACCCGCTGTTCTGGCAAAAATACAAGCACACAAACCTGAAACCATTTTGAGGATGATTCCCCGAATCCTAACCAACATCTGTATATATATATATATTTATTATATATATATATACTATATATATATATAGAATAATATATGTAATATGCATATATATATATATATATACCTATGGAGCGTCGAAATATTAATCAAGGGGGTTGAAGAACGATGAATCACTACTTATTAACTATATAAGATGATTGAAACATATCGGCCATATCGGTTTACAATTGATAGTTAAAACCCAAGTTTGATTGTCAACTCCCCATTTTTGCAATTTGGATCCCCATCTTGGGGGGTGCTCCATCTCTGATACTGAGCAGCCCGTTTATGATGGTCAAATCCATGTTTTGATATGTAAATCATCTTATAAATCTGGATTTTTGATGGTTTCCAAGACGGATATCCATTTGATGTGGCCAGTTTATCACCAAGACACGCGAGGCCAAATCGGTCGCTACCAGCACACGGACCTGACGTGCATAAGATCTTCCCAGTAGATGTCACAAAACGTCACCTTCAGATAGATTCAGCAAATCTCACATGTAAGACTCCCGAAAGAATAGGGATTTGACTAGCCAACAAACATAGAAATATATAGCACAATGAAAAATGGGGGTGTAATTTGACTTCTAAGCAACAATATATAAATGAAATTAGATCAACAAAACATAAGAGTGTAATCAACAATTGTTGGGCTCGAGTCAATACAGCTGGATCAAAAAGAAAGCATAAGATCCGAGTAATGGCCACTTCTACTTGTAATCCCATCGTATGTAGTTGGCAATCATTGGGTCTGTCTGACAATAATGGATCTGCCCCCACTCATTGCTTTTGAAAATATTAAAATCATGGGCAAAAACATGGATGTTGAGGTACCCGATTTTTAGACAAAGTCATTTTGAAAGTCAGTCCCACAACTGGCATTGCTACCTTGGGATCGTCACTTTAAACGTAACATGCCATGGTCAAAACAGTGTATATGAGAATATGATAGTATATGCATGGTATATGTGATGATCTATTCCATACATACATAAATAAATATGTATATATATATATATACATGATTAAAACCATTGAACATCCTCTTGCTTTATTCATCTCCCAGCTAGTGCATGTACAAGTATGTACAGTGGTGTGTATATATATATATAATAAATATAATCATACTACATTACTCTCTTCCCATCATATCCCGTTGGATTCCCTTTGGATCCTCACCACCCGCTCTGTGCTCCCTATGGCGCGCACCTCACCCTGCTTGAATCTGTAGAGCGCGCTGTCCTCGGTCCCACAGAAAGGTCCAAGTCGGGAAACAATAAAAGGGTGATTACAGACAATCTTTGTAAAAGAAGTGAGGAATCACCTAATCGACTACCAAACAAGTCTGCAATCTTGTTGGTGGTTGGGGCACCCACCCATCTTTCAAACATCTAACAATTCCTGGATAACTACGAAACCCATCCAAGGAAGGATGAATCAAGGCAAAACTAACATCGATAGGAATGGTTCTCCCTGTCTCCCCATTCATTCGAAGGTCGCCAGCACCCTGAAGATATCCGTCAACCATGTTCACGGTGTGCTGCAACAGGCGCTCGGCACTGGCTTTCAAGACGGCATCATCTTCTGTGGTCGGCATGAGCCCGGCACGCTCCCACACCAGCTTGCGGATCTCTGCTGCACAAACCTTTTTTTTGTTGGCGCAGATCGGGCACCGGCAACGTTTCCACTTGCTACGGCCAGCGTCAGGCCTCCACCAACCTCTCTCAATATCTCTTTCCACAAGCCCGCAGGCTTGGCGGGATGCTGCTCGCTGCTGCCGCCCTCCCTCCGGTGACTTAACCTGGCTGTGGAAAAGAACCTATTTGTAGATGATTATCCAATATTTTTCATTCACACCAAAACAATACTATGTTCCGTTGCCATGCTAAATTACCAGCATTTTGAAGATACATGCGCCTCTTCTTGCTCTCATGAACTCAACAACAATCTGACTCTGAAAGGCCGAAGTGCTGCACGAATAGCAAGTCATGAATTTCAAAACTTCAATGGGTGCGTCTGAAGATAGGGGACCCAAAAAATCATTGTGGATCATTTGACCTCAGTTCACCATTTTTAGCGATATCTGACCAGCCCAAAGTAAGCCATGAAAAACACCCATATCCGTCTCATCGTACTGATTGGTTAGTAAACATTCCTATTATGGGGTATAGTCCTCTTTATTAGCCAATTAGTGCAACCCCCCAGTTCTTAACCCATCAACCGAGGCATTTGTAAAGGCTCAAATGGCTTTGACATATGAATAACCACAATTCTACATCCTAAAAACCATGCACAGTTCACCAAAAAGAACATATTATAGTATATCTATGTAGTTCAGAATTCACAGGAATGAAGCAACCATTCCCTTTATAAAGTTGGGTAAACTATGGTAAACTGTGTATAGTTCCTATATAAATATGACTAAATGGACCCTTTCCTTAAAATGGCCAGGGCTCTCTTTGTTTCTGATCCAGATCACCATGGAGCTCCACCGCCGGCATGCCTGGACGAAAACATTAGAGATAGCCAGATCTTGAAGTTGGGTAAAGTCTGGTATGTTAAAGTTGGGTAAACTAATGGCTATATCTAGTTTATATATAACTGGTTGGTAAGCTGGTTATATATATATATATAACTGGTTGGTGATCTTTGGGCCACAAGTTCACCAGTTATATAAATTCGATGGCCCATCTACATACGTATAGTTGTTTTTCTGCATAGCCACTTTCGGTGTCAATGGATTGTGGTTTGATGGTTCATTCCTCCCTCAAGAATTGCAAACACCTCCAAGAATCCCTGAAATTGACTGTATCACTGAATCTATTCTATTAATATGTTCCAGTCTCTTCGAAGGGACATATCCTTTTTAATCTTCTTCAAGGTTTATTGTCAAATGGATGGGCCGGATGGAATTTGCTATCCATGATACCACTGGTTTGCGAACGACGATCCTGATTTTCAGACCGTGGAACCACAGAGCCTGGTCATGTTTTACCCTGTGATTCTTTCACAGTTTGCTGTGTTGATTTACTTGTTAAAAATGATGATTTTCCATGCTTTTCCATAGCTACGGTAAATTGCAAGAGGCTACAGTAGTCTCAATGGATCATCCGACTTTTTGGGTACCCAGTTTGACCCATCGCCAAATATAATGGGGATAGAACGGGAATATCCTGGTGATGATCGAACCATCCCGTCATATCCCATTTTGGGTTTCAAGTATTGCAAAGGCGAACAGGCCATGCAAAGGAGCATGACGCTGACACCACGAAGCGGCCCTAATGGGCGGTTCCTCTGTAGCGCTTGTCCAAGATGCGAGACCTCACCGAGGCCAAATGATCAAGCACAGCAAAAACTCTGGTCGGTTGTCGGCCAAGGGGCCAACCTAATATTCTTTGGAAAGCATTGTTTGGCTGATGGGGCCTATTCAGTGCAAATCCGGGACACTCCCAGGCAAGATGTTCCCAGCATGGAACGGCATCTGGGTGATTGCACCAAGTGCAGCTTTGAATTTCTCTATGCTTCATCACATCCAGCCGAGCATCAGACACCACGGCCCCGATCATGACAGCTCGACCGTGGGTGTCTGCGCTTCGGTAGAGTTTTTGTGCGCATTTCACTTTTGATTCAGCATATGCAGGGCTACCAATCGCCGCAGCATCCCTGCGTGAGCTAGCCAAAAAGTTAGCAAACAAGAGGCGTCGCCAAGATTCTCTTATATAGTGAGCTTCCGCGTCAATTTCCTGAAGATTTAACGGCTGTCTCCATTGAATTTCTTTCAAAATTGTTGGGTGACGCCAGTGGAAAGGACCAGCTTCTTCCCACCCCAATGATTCCAGCCAAGTTCTCACAGTATGAAGCCACGTGCCACGTGGAGCTCTTTGCGGCCAAGGCCGAACTCTGCGGCGGACCTCAGTGGCGAGGAAGGAATACGCTTGCATAGCGGCACAAAACTCAGGATTCAAGCCATGACCTGCCAGCAGGAAAAATAANTTGACTTGGACATCCAAGATGTCTAAGGCACCTGAGCCCTAGTGCTGGGTTGATCGTGTCGAAACATTTAGAAAAATCCAGACTAAGCAAAATGCCACCTTTTTCAAACTTTTGGAAAAGAACATCAACTGCTTTGGCAACCCCGCGTCCTTGCATGCCCCCACAGGCAGTTGGGTGGACCCATGCATTGATCCAGGTGCGGGTGCTCTGACGCCGGGTCCAACTGGACGCGATGACTCTCCAAATTGTGCATTGGATGCTAATGGGCCGCAAATCCTTGGCATCTATGGCTCCATCGGTGTGACGAAGTTTGGCATCCGGCTTTTGCAAATGAACCTGTCGGGTGGATTGCCACACCTGAGGCAATTCTGACCGATTGGTCCATCGGTCCAAGAGTTCTGCTAAGATATGCCAAGCTTTGTATGGCAACTGACTAATCTCGGTGCCACTAAGGCCGTCAGGTCCAGCAGCGGAATCTTTTTGCCGCTGTGCATGGTCATGAAGTTCCTTAGCGGAAAGTGGTCTCCAAGGCATTTCTGGCCTAGCAGGTGTGTGCCTCTGCCAGGCTTCAAACGCTTCGTCCACCTGCGGGAGCTGGCGATTCCATATGGTGCGCCAAAAGCTGGCTATTGCAGCTGCAGAGTCCTGACTGGAGCATGTAGCTACGTCATTCTTGTAGGTTTGCTCGTGGACTGAAGTGACCGGCAAGGTATTTTGTTTTGTGATCCATTTTCGTGCTTTGGACATGTCTGTGCGCATGTTCTGTCTCCAAGCTTGTATCTTTGCCAGGCGGTCTTGTTTGACCACTTGCAACACTTCCGCTTCAGCCCACTGCTCAATTGCACGGAGTGACTGGAAATCTTGGTTCCTGACAAGGGGGTGATTCCACACACGGGCAATTAAGACTGCAGGGGCAGAGCCATGACGAGAAATTTGCAAATTGGCTTCTTTAACCCTACCTAGCAATTTCCTTACTTTTAGCTCGCGGCATGACGCATGCTGTTTAAGCCTAAAAGTGGCAGGCTCAAGGACCCGGACCTGCATAGCACTACCCTTGGGACGAATAAACCTGCGGTGACCATGACTAGACGCACACATGGAAATAACTTCGTCAAACTTTTGTTCAATGGTGGCACAAAATTCATTCCACTCTTGTTGGGTGGATGACTCTGCTGGGCATTCTGCCGTTTGCCACACTGCCTGTGTGGCCGCGTCCCACTGATCTTTATTGACATTTTCTGGCCGAAGCAAACTGCGGGTTGGCACTTGCCGAAAACTTTGGACGCAGTCTTGACTGTACTGAAGTGTGAAGGAGATGGCTCTATGGTCGGCAATCACAAGATCAGAAAAGTCTATGTTTGTGAGCATGTGAGGATGTGAGGCCCACACCCAATCGATGCACCGCTTGCCCTCCCATCTGGTAGGCATCTGGGCGTTGAGAGCGTTCCTGACAGTGTGGCATGCTCCTCTTGTGGCCAGGGCCGTCCACCTATTTGCAAACTCAGGTTCCTGGTTAAAATCACCACAAAGAAACACGGGCTCGGCAGCTCCGCAGGAAGCAACCCATTCATCAAGCACGGTGATGCTGTCTTCGGCTAGTGTGCCACCAGGGGGCAAATATGCTCCTACTACGTATGCATGCTCAAGCTGCAAGAGTAAGGCCTGGCCATCATTGGCCACATGTGATTGGATGAGCCGGGCGCCTTTGTCACATCTGACGAAGATGGCCACACCTCCGGTTGTGTACATGTGCCCCCGGGCGTGCCTGGTTGCCGGTGGAGCTGCGAACCAACTGCGGTATCCATTCTGCTGCATAAACCTAGCTAAGTCAGCACATTTATCAGGGATCATGCAATGCTCCTGAATTATGGCTATAGCGGGTCTGTCAGCCAGGATGGAGCGAGCAAAAGCCCAGGCATTCTCCTGACCACCAACATTCATCATGGACGCTGACATCACAGGTATCGAGGAGCTTGGTCCGGGATTGCTTTCAATATCGCCATCTTCGCAGAGATCGCGAATCCAGCTACACTCTTTCAATGGAGGCACCCCGTTACAACCCTTCAATCTTTTCTCCAAAATCTCAAGTTCGTCGCACGTAATTTTCCATGACTTGATGAAAAAGGAAGTTGCTGCTTTCTGATCTTTGGCTGTCCGACATCGCAACCAAAGTCGTTTTCGGCCAGGACTTCCCAGAATAGACGCACGGCCTTTGTGGCCTGTGCATTTATGCGCTTTGATTTTTGAAAGACTCTGGTATGTTATAGTGCATGTACCACAGCTGAAACCATAACCATATTTAGTCTTTTGGGACAAAAATTCAGGCGGAATGCGGAAAGCTCCTGCTTTTGTCTTTTCATTGTATTCTTTCAAAGCTGTCACAGTGCTGCAAAGCTTATTCGCAGCGTTTTGCTTGCTCATCTTCCTTTGGTTTTGAATCCAAATTGGATTCTTGTACCGAAGTTTCCGAAGTTTAGCCAGTGTGTAACCATAGCATTTCATAATATGATTATCACGACCTTTCTTCAACAAAAACTGTGCCATAAAACCTAGGCCCTTGCCGCATTTTGGGCAAGACCAAGCTCTCTGGTCCGCTGGGATCTGGTCGGAAGCCTCGGCAATTGGATCCAAGCATTTATTCTTGGGTAAGAAACAAGGGTGCACGGCCTTGCGCTTAGACCGATGCTCCTTGGCGATGTGCCGAAGGCGGGCACTAGCCAGTGATTTTTTCTTATTACGTCTGAAAACCTGATGGCAAAGATTGCATGTCCAGACAAACTGCTCCAAGAGACCTAGGCCTGACGACTCTTGCTTCTTTGCGGCAATACCAACGACTGAGGCAGGTTGGGAAGGAGCAGGCAGGCACTGTCGGCTGCGGCTTGTAGCGAGTGTTCTTGGTGTGGCTGCGCATCGCCAGGAGTGTCGGTTGGGCGACTTCACACTGGCTGATTTAGGCTTTGTTTTCACTTTTGTGTGTGGCGTTGATGCAGGCCTCCACTTACTGCTTTGACTAGGGCCAGATTGTCTAGGACGGCTTGAAGCAGGTGTGGCAGCCGTCCTCCATGAGTGCTGGCTAGCAACCGATGGTGCCTTCCCTCCTCCCCGGAATGCAGGGTTATCCACAGACGCTGGGGGCGCCTCGGTCCATCCTTTGGGCCACTGTCGGCCTTCTTTTAATTTGGCCAATGTGTAATGACCTTGTTGATCATTGAGCAGCAAAACAATGGGTTCCCGCCCAGCTCGAGGCGTGCCAAAGGACATGGGCTCATCTTTGGCTTCTCCCACTAAAGGAACGACAATCAACTGAATTCCAAAACGTTTGCTGGCGGCTTTCAAGCTGATGCCATCGATCCATCGCCCCTCTCTTAGAGTGCACTCAAGGAACTCCTCCCAGTTCTGGGGGGATGGGCCGGCGTCGATGTTCTCGTTGGATTCTGCAGGAGTGAAGAAAGGCGAATAATCACTTTTATGTTTCTCCAAGTGTTTATAAATATCGTTTCTAACAGTTCTGCCTCGAGCTTCCAACAAATCTTTGACGTTATCAAAGGACTCCCCTTTATCCAACGCAAGGCCGGCCGCTAGGCAGTTGTAGCCGCAGTTGCCTGCTCCTCCGCAGTCCAATGAAATTACTCGGTCAGCAATTTTGGCAAAAGGACCTGCTTCCTTGGATTTGACATTTTGTTGGTCGCCTGGCTTTTCTTGTGATTCCTTGGAATCTTTCGCGTCTTTTTTGTCTTTGCTTGGGGAACGGCTACGCTCTCTGGGAGGCGGCGCCGGCTTGTTTGGTGGCACGTCTTTGTTGATTTGAGTGCCCCTTGCTTGGTATTTGGATCTGATGACCGACATAACTTCAGCTGACTTACGCTGTCTGTTCTGGACTCGGTTCAAATACAATACACGGGACCCTGCCTGGATTGCCATGACACCAAGACCATGTTCATCTGGGACGATTGCTTTGACAAGCCAAGCCTTCTGTTTGCCAGGCGGTCGGATGATCTCAGCTTCTGTGCATCCTGCGTCAAACAAACATTGCATGACGTCTTGGCCGAACCAGTGCCTTGGAGCACCATGCAATGTCCAAGCATGGAGTTGCGGAAGGTGCTTACTGTCTTGAAGACGGAGTCCTAAGCAGGTGCTGCCACCCTTGCGGAAACACATGCTGCAATTTTCTTTCTTGGCTTCTGCGCTTGCTCTGGCCAAGTAAGCAGGCATGTCTTCGCCTTCTTTAATTTGGATCCACCAAACGTTAGGTCTAGGTCTGCGTTCATTGGTCAATCTGTCAACGAAGATGCCATCTTTTCCACTAAGCTTCATGACCTCATCAATTGATTTTTCAGGAGCTCGAAGAAAACCCTGGAGGAGGATCTCGGATTCTGTTTGTTTTCTGTGGTCAAATCTGACTTCTTGCCACCCATAGGTCGAGTGGACCACTTTCTCACCGAAGGTTTTGTAAATCAGACTTCGGGGACTGTGTTTCATGGTGTCCCACATGTCTCTGGACACCATCGCCCTTGGAACNCGAGTGGACCACTTTCTCACCGAAGGTTTTGTAAATCAGACTTCGGGGACTGTGTTTCATGGTGTCCCACATGTCTCTGGACACCATCGCCCTTGGAACCGTGATGCGAAAGGTTGCAAGGGGAGATTTCTCGGCCGGAACCTCAGTGGCCCGAGCAGTTTGTGTAGGCATTTTGGGCAGCGATTTTAACAAAGGTAAAACACAAAATTGGCGAATGGAGACCCGACCATTTTCAATGGTCGGTAGGTATACCAATTTGGTGTCACTGGCTTTGTTCTCACTGGAAGTCAAAATCAGCGCAAATCCTTTCTCTGTCAGCTTATGCAGTTTTGCAAGGCGTTGCAAGTCTTGAGCCTGAAGCAGGTTGAGGCACACACATGCTAAGCCGTCAGGTGATTTGCCTTCTTCCAGCACTGCTTTAACTTTGGCAAATGGCATCAGTGCTCCTTTGGCCCAAGCACTTTCTAACAACGTCCACCGAAGTTTAGCGTGCTCTTTGGTGTTCTTTTTGTTAGNCTTTAACTTTGGCAAATGGCATCAGTGCTCCTTTGGCCCAAGCACTTTCTAACAACGTCCACCGAAGTTTAGCGTGCTCTTTGGTGTTCTTTTTGTTAGGGCCATTGGGTTGTGGCGCTGAATTTCTTTGCCGCTGCGGCCCTGACCCTTGCCCTTTCCCTTTGCTATTGGCTTGGTCAGGCTTTTTATTCTTAACAACTTCCGCCCAAGTGGGTTCGGCTGGTCTTTTGTTCGAAGCGTTTGGGTCGCTTCTTGCATCCGATCCTTTTCCCTTCTCAGGTGCAGGGTTCGGTTTTGCCTTTTTCTTGGGAGGCTCGGGAATGTCCTCGGCTATGTTGTTCGCTTGCTTTTGCTTTTGCCACTGCTGCCTTTTGTTCTGCTTGCTATGTTGCTGAGAGGCAGTGTGGACGAGGCTGGTTAGCCTCTGTAAAAGGGATCCAGGATCCCGTTGTGCNTTGCCACTGCTGCCTTTTGTTCTGCTTGCTATGTTGCTGAGAGGCAGTGTGGACGAGGCTGGTTAGCCTCTGTAAAAGGGATCCAGGATCCCGTTGTGCTCGGGCAATAATCCGTTCAAGAGACACCAGGAGGCTCTTTTCGGATTTGGCGCGCGCTTGTTCTTGTGGAGGTTGTCCCTCTTCAAATGTTTTCTTGTGCTGTTGCTTTCTGGGCGGTTTGTTGCTCGTGCTGGGTTGTTGCTGTGAGTTCGCCGGTGCTGTTGGCTTGTGGTCGCGCAACAAACCCGCTAGAGCATCTAGCAACGCAGCTTCCCCTTTCTCATCTCTTTTGTGTGCTGTGGTTTTCGCAGCACCCCTGCCTCCCCCTCGGAACATGGCGTTCAAGCCCTTTGTAGGGCGGACAGGTTTGAGAACTGCTTTGTTGTGAATCGGCACCTCCAAACTTCCCCTTCCATTCCACATCACATTGTACCAGGCCAGTAGGACCCACCACGGCCAACTCATGAGACGGAGGAAGGCAAGGGAGAAAGAGAGCATACCCATAAACAAATAGGATACATATGTACTCAAAACTTTCCAAGCATAGCGTGGCTGCAGCAAGGAATGTTGGTGACTAGGACTTTGGCTTGGACCCATCTGTTTGCGCCACCTTTGTTTCCAGTGGCGTCTTGGTCCTTTTATTCTGCTCTTGCCAGCTTTGCGGGCAGCTGCGCGGATGGGCGTTCGTTTGGTCCTATGTCGCCTAAAACACGGGACAAAGAAACAGCACCAACTGGCAATTCTGGACGTGATAGGTTGGGTAGGATGAAACTTCGTCTTCCTATCCTTTGGCATGAGGCACTGAGGGTCAAAGTGCGTTCTGGATTTGTCATATTGTGTTTCATNTGATAGGTTGGGTAGGATGAAACTTCGTCTTCCTATCCTTTGGCATGAGGCACTGAGGGTCAAAGTGCGTTCTGGATTTGTCATATTGTGTTTCATTAGTGCTACGCTCAACAGAGGTAAAAGCACGGAAAAACACGGTCGCACAATTGAGGAACAAAGTGTTACCCCAGGCGTGTATCATAGGCATCGCAATCATGCAAAATGCGCACATCATGTGGCAGGCAAAACTAGCCCACGCGTGGAAGGCTGACAGGCGGAAGGAGTCTCCGACATCTTTCTGTATTAATTCAGACGGCACCGCCGTCTCATTGGGATTGAGTGACATATGATGGGAATGCCCACAAGTCACGGCAACACAGTCAGTCACTGTTGCATGTGCAAAGNAATTCAGACGGCACCGCCGTCTCATTGGGATTGAGTGACATATGATGGGAATGCCCACAAGTCACGGCAACACAGTCAGTCACTGTTGCATGTGCAAAGCTCAAGATGCAAAACCACAAGAGCAAAGCAAGCATTGTATTTGATGGCCTACCTCCAGTGGCCTGTCTCCCCTGCCAACGTTTCGCCATAGATATAGAATCGTATGCCCGTGATGACGACTCGGACGTAGTTGGCTCACCACNATGGCCTACCTCCAGTGGCCTGTCTCCCCTGCCAACGTTTCGCCATAGATATAGAATCGTATGCCCGTGATGACGACTCGGACGTAGTTGGCTCACCACGGATCGCAGCAAATGCCCGACATGTGGCCTGAACCTGCAGCACATCTCTCAGCTTATCTTGGACTGCAGAGGTCTCACCGCCATAGGCTGGATTGCCCCACGCAACTATAGATCTATTTGCCAGAATAGCACAAAATGCATGCTGTGTGGCCTGAATCTGCTGCACGTTCTTGAGCTGACCTTGGACTTGAGAGCTATCACCCCCAGCACCTGGATTGCCCCATGTGATGACAGACCCATCTGCCAAAAGGGCACTGAAAGCACGTGCTGTGGCCTCAACATTCTGCACAGTCCTCAGCTGATCTTGGACCGCAGAACTGTCACCACCTCCGTCAGTGTGCCCCCATGTAACCACAGATCCATCTGCCAGGATCGCAGCGAACGCAAATCTCGTGGCAGTGACAAACTGCACAGTCTTAAGCCGGTCTTGGACGGCAGAGCTGTCACCGCCATAGTCTGGATCACCCCATGTCACAACTGATCCATCTTCCAGGCTTGCAGCGAATGCGCGTCCTGTGGTGTGAATTTGCTTTGCATTCTTGAGTTGATCTTGGACAGCAGAGCTGTCGCCACGATATTCTTGAACTCCCCATGTCACCACAGATCCACCTCCCAAGTCTGCAGCAAATGCACACCCTGTGGCCTCAACCTGCTGAACACCCTTGAACTGCTCTCGGACTGCAGAGCTGTCACAACCATGGTGTGCAGAGCCCCATGTGAGAATGGTGTCACCTCCAGAACGCCACAGGGCAAAAGCTCCCGCTGTTGCTGCTATCTTGACTTGAAGTGCAACGGCAGTGAGGTGGTCTCCATCCTGAACCCCTGCACTTTCCAAAGATTCCGAAGGATCCGTCAAAGCACGGCCTTCTTCAGTAATCAGCCTCAGAAAGCCTTGCCCAAACAATTTCTGGGCTAGAATCTTCAAATCCCCTACTTTGGAGGACGGCAAAAGAGACAAGTTCTCACTGCGACCGCTGGCCATTGCTACGTGTATTTGAAGCATTGCAGAATCAATAGGGACAGAAAGACGAACCTGCTGTACATGTCCTTCGACGTCTCTTGAGCACAATGGCGCAGAGAGCTACTTGGTGCTTGCCCGGACTATCACATGCGGACCAGCAACTTCAAACCACAAGTGGCTTTGCTTCAAGGAGCTAGCAGTTCGCTTTAAAGTATTTTTTTCATAGTGGTTCGCTTTAAAGTCGGCAGTTTATTCTAAATTCTAGATAGAATGGCGGCCATTTTGATTGGGACAGAATCATCAACCTTGAAGAGACTTGGCCCTGCCCCGCGCTCAGACATTGCTGACCCCAGTTGACTGATGGCAAAAGTTGAAAAGTCCCAACCCTGTCAAGTCATGGCAATTCCCTGTTCGACTCCTTGGTGTGGTGAGGACCGCAGCTATATAATATAATCTCCCTTTCCAACCTTGACTAAACCGGATTGGCCATCCAAAGTTCAAGAAGTGTCACTGCAGGGAACTTCAGCACCACGGCCCTGTCCATGTGGTCATGCCGTGTCATGCCTGAACAGCCTTTGCAAACCTCAGGTAGGATAGGTGGCCACACGCCAGGGAAACATGATCGGTACATGATCGCTACTTACTGTCCTGCTACCTCTTGTGTCTAGATACACTGATGCGCCACTAAGAAACTTCTGCCTTGGAGTGCTATGAAAGCCAGTGTCAAAGACCTACTGATGACCAGTAAAAGCAACGCCAACAGAAAACTTTCCTATCGACATTGCAGCAAGCCAAGGAGCGTAGTACATTACAGCATTCAACGCAAGTCAGCTGGAAAAGTAGACTTGAGCCAAACGGTTTGGCAATTGAACATGAGTCGGGAAACTTGAAACCCGAACAGCATCTCACTACACAGGCCTTATCAAGTTTAGCCTTCAGAAAGCCAGTGGAGTTTAGTGTCAGTTTCCACAAGGTTCCAATGAGCCGAGCATGAAGCATGAAGGACCATTAGTCATCATTTAAAATCATTAGTCATCATTATAGTCAGTAGTCATTAGTTGCTACCACCATCCAATCTGAGGATGTCACTTCTGCTCATGTCATTTGTGCAAATTTCTGTTGGTCAAAACGCTGGGCTATGCGGGCAGAAGAGGATCAAGTGCAGCTAAGACACAGAAGCTCCGATGACGGATTGTCCTCCAGTGAGCTGGCAACATCTGGCAACATCTGGAAACATCTGGCAACTTTGATCTCTCTTTCTCTCTCTTTCTCTCTGGGCGTAGCCGTTCATCCGACCGCCTCACAAAGGTGCCCTGTGAACTAGAGTTAACTAGGCACGGACAAGCCCCGACATGCCCGCACCCAAGGTATGAACAATCACACATTGAAGGAACACATGGTGACGTGGTAACTTTGGTATATATCATATATATATATATACTGTACTTTGATCTGTTTCAAGATCTGTCAAGACCGCAGTCGATGAAAATTCATCACCCTGCCAGGATTTTCCAAGACCTGCCAAGGCACCAGTCAACGAGGCGACAACGTGAGCCAGTTGAGATTCAAGATCAGTGTCCTTGAAAGAATGGCTTGAAAGAATGGCCACGAGAGATGTTGATGTTCATTGCATTGATCTGCAAATCGTTCTTTAATGTCACTGGGGCGTCACACTCCGGCGGAAATAGGCGGCAAACCCTTCACCAAAGCAGCAAAGGCCTGTGGCAATGGTTTGGCTTTGGATAATGAGGTATGGGTTGCAGATTCTAGCCCGGAAGTAGCCACTTTTGGCGTAATGGCAACCCTGCTGTCAAATCGTGATCAAAGTCTGGTGACACCTGAAAATCAGAGGCACTTTGGCCGTCTTCATTTCAAGTTCTACTCGAGCGCATCGCTCAATCTCCCGAGTGCTCAATACTGCTCAGCTTTGCTTCAAGGCTCCGCCCTCTCATGAAGCAAGTGGAAGTTCCATCGCTTCTCCAGGAGAAGCTGCAGCATTCAAACGGCTGCGACACAACGGACACGTCTGCGCTCTTTGAAGCCAGCCAAGCAAACACTGTTTGTGAAAGGCGTGACGACCGGCAGCACAGGGGGCCAACACGATGTCGTGAGATGCAGCAAAGTCTGACAAGCAAATAACGCAACTTTTAGCATAAGTTTCATCGTTGAAGGTATCAGGATCGAAACCGATTCGAGTAAAAGTATCCACCAAATCTACAGGATCTACCCTGGGATGGCAGCTCGATAAAATGAGCCAGCAACACAAGGCCTCCAGGAAGAAAGGCGACAGCAAAACCCAAGCGCTGGCGATTAGCCCCGGCGTACAACTGTCTGCCAGTAGCAGCATGATGAAGGTAGTCACTGGCCAAATCACTTCAAATAGCACTGTGAAGAATGCAAAGCTGCCAGAGAGGCAAGCACCCAGGTTGCGGAAGGTTGGGCCACTGCAGCACTCTGTGAGAAAGCCTTCACAGCCGCTCCAGAGAGGGATCAGAAACAATTTTGAGGCCACGGAAATCCAAAAGGTCAGCACACATAGACCCAGTGGCTGGTTGCATGCGTCCCCAATATGGCCAAACAAAATGAGAACGATAGAAGCAGTAGTACCCTGATGGATGATATCAATGACAAGACCAAAAAGTAGGCTAACGGACAGCAGCAGTGGGATGATGGCAGGGAAAACAATCGCCCACACGAAGATCACCTCAATCAACGTGGACAGCCTTTCCATGAGATAAGTGCGGAAGAAAGCTCTTCGTCGTGCTTCTGGGGCAGGGATTCCTTGCTGCACCAAGTCTTCGGAATTTTGGTGCGGAACCAGAAAGGAAGACACATCTCGTGCTACTTCTGCAGCTGCAAATGACATGGCCAGGTAGTCAAAATGCAGACCAAAGGGCTGCTTGAGCCGACACATCCGACACTGGAGAACAACAGTTTGATGATGTTTGATGCTATATGATCTATTGATTGAATTACGGCAGCTGTTTGTCAGGAATCATTAAACTCCACGCAACGTGGAGACTAAGAAGAAATGAAAGGCGGCAGAACTTTCGCTGAGCTACCGCTGCCTTCATGGTATCTTGCGCCTGCAAAGGAAGCAGGAAGACAGAGGCAACATCGGCCCGAAGAAAACTATATAACGGCACCTGCCCGACAACTCTACAAAAGGATCAAAAAGGGGGGGCATGTCAGAATTTTGCTTGATCTCGCCACATTTTCGTGTTCCATTCTTGAGATTTCACATAGGCTCTTCTGATATCCCACTCCCTCTGGCCACTCAACATGCATCAACAGGCTATGGCGAGTCATACCATATCAATCTATATCATACCATACAGCTGAGACATGTTGGCACCGCATAAAACGCATCAAAGGCACGTTGCTCTCCTTGAAGAGCCGCCGCTGCCGGAGGCCGTGATACAAACATCCCAAGAACGTCACCTTCGAGGCCCCATGAGTCCGCCAGGATGGCGCCCACGAACGGTGCTTCAGCGCTTGCACAGGCCCAAAGAAAAAGACTAGTGAGTGATACTTAGTGACTAGATGTGACTATATAGATGTGACTAGTTACTAGGTGTCACTAGTTCCATCTAGTTCCTGTATGTTCCCGCCGTTCCCAAAACATCGCCAAACCTAGCCAGACGAATGTGAAGATCTTTGACCTTTGAAATCGAGCCCTGGTGGACCACGGAGAAATGTTGACCACGGAGGTGCGTTCCATCGTTCTGCCGAGCTGCAAGATATGCAAGCGCCAGGTACAGAAGCTTGGCCCGCATGAACCTGGCACATGCGACGCAGCGAGTAATTTCCGTGGTGCTATCAAATCTTATCAGATCATATATCAAATCATCAGCAATTGTTCAGCTGACTTTTGCGCACTTCTCTGTTGACATCTGAGCCTCGCCTCTGTTGAACAGTGTAGCCCCACGCCACGAGGACGCAATTCCTTCAAGGCACCGCTGCGCATTGTCCAAAGTCTCGGACAGCCCAAATGCCAACCAGTCTATGTGGGTGAGGACTGGTTTTGACATTTTGGGACTATTTGGCCAATATTTAGCTGTGCTACTTCATGCTACTTCTCCCTTATCTGTCGATGTCTGAGGAACTAGACTCAGGCCGTGTCACATCACAGGAGTGAGCCAAGTCTTGTCTTCAACACTTGTACCGGACTTGTACCTCTTTGATGTTTGCGTTGGGCAAGTCATTCATGCGGTTCTCCCGGGACAACATGAGACAACGATACCACAATCAAACCCAGGACGCAGAAGCCATCTTTGTTTGAAGTTTGGAGAACGGTTCTTCCTGTTCAAGGTATTGCGTACATCCTTAATTGCATCAGTAGCGTTTGACAAAGGTGCTGAAATTCGCTGAGAGCATCCTTCTTTCGTCTTCCCCTGCAGAAGTCCTGTATGCTGTGCCGTACGGCTTCCGGCCCAAAACGAGCAGCTCTGTATCTACCTGAGACCAAGGACATGTCCACACAGCTACAGAAAGGGCAAGCGACCAAAAATGACTAGATTGAGGGCATCAACAGCGTTGCTCTGTGCCGAACTTGCAGAAGCGAGGGCTTGCTGCAGCTCCGAGAAGGACAATAAGGACCACGCAACAGTGCTGTTGGCTCACTGAACATGTGTCCAACCACCGAAACACCTGTCTCATGCAATAGCAGTTTCTACTAATTTCTCCCGTTGCTCCATCCTTTACCAGCCAAGGGACCATGTATGCAAGCAGCACCCAGCCAAGACCAAGTGCAACAGCCCAAATCACAACCTCGGTCAAGCCAGATGGAGCCATGTGGAGCCCATTTCCCGAACTGAGCTTAAAGATGTTTAAAGTAGTTGTTCAAACATGAATCTTGCATGATATCAATATCTATGTTAAAGATTCAAAATGTTTGGCGGGCGGAGGTTATTGAGAAGCCATCAACCACAGTGTCCCCATTAATTGGTGGTTTGCGCAGTGAAAGGAGATCCAGTGCGACTTGGAAACGACTGCCATGAAGTTGAAATGGAGCAAGAGCCCCGGTCCACCCACTTCAGTACGACAAAGATTCGTAGACAACGGCCAAAGCTCGCGGTTCTGGTCTCGATATTTCTGCTGCGACCGGGCACCCAGCCCACAATCCAAGCCAACCATGTTGGTGGCAGGGCGCCAGTGAAGTTCAACGAGATAGGCCAACAGCACCAAAAGCAGACATCCAAGCAATGCAGCAACCAAATAGATCACCCAGAGATACTCCAGCTCGCATTTGCCAGCCGGAGTTTGCCGATACCACGATGCACACTCCAAGCAGGTGTCTGTACCATCTAGCTTCGGACGGTAACAGCCTGAGGTGCAAATGCACTTTGCTTGCTTGAGTTCAAACTTGGCTTGGGGTCGAAGGTGTTGAATTTTCAATGATTTTCAATGAATATTACTGTACTGTCCTTGCCCCTAACCCTTTGTTTCGATTCCTACTCGGATCGATTCAATGCTTCTGCCTGCTTCTTCTGCTTCCGAGCTTTCCCTACCTCTCCAGACATGTCTGATGCAGACAGAATGGATCCAGCGGCAATTGAGCCCGAGACCATCTACTAAAGCTCCGCGACAAGTTCCAGCTGCTTGATCCGGGACCGGTGCATCTGGATTGTAAATGACACACTGGGAGGCAACCACGCAGCTGGCTGTGCAGGATGACATCCCATTTCGCTGATCCATAGCATAGTAGGGGCATTCTCCAGGGCATTGTGCATCCATATCGAAGGATTGGTTCAGGGTCAAGGACTGGTTGCATGGCAAAGTTAGGAGCTTGTCCGGAGGTGGATCTTGCCAGGCGAAAGCACCTCAAAACACATCTAGACTCACTTAGACTCACATAGGAGCTTGGCACATCTTGGCATCATATCAAGTCTTCAACCAAATTCATGACAGGAATGACAGGCTAGATTCGCTAAATCTTGTGAGCATTCCTTCAAGTCAGAAAAACAAAGCTGCTTGACTTCCGGGGCGGAGCTGCCAGTTAAGTGTCACAAAATGACTCGAGCAGCATCAAACAGCTCTAGGAAAGACTTCCTATGACAAGCTTTTCACTCTGCTGGACCTCCAAATACCGCGGCCACCCCAGATGTATCTGCACGGGTCAGGTTCGAGACAGCCACCTGAGAAGTGAGAAGCGATTGGAACTGTGTGGGTATTGGACCACGTGCACCGTGTACAACATCACCCCACTCCATAGCTCATCGCCTTGAGAGCCACCCCCATGAAGTTAAAAAGCCACCCCACCAAGGTCAGTGCACAAACCGCTTCTGAAATGAAAGTACTCATTAGTTGCTAGACTGTTCAGAAACTGGTGACAAAATGATTGAATAAAGTCATCTGTCACAGGAAGTGTATCCCACTGCTAGCACCGCAGCTCCAGCCTGCATAAGCACCGGTCCTCAGCGGAAATCCCAGATCTCCCTAGCAAAACATAGCAAAACTGCCACACATCACCAAAATCCGGCCTGGCTTGGAACATTGTGCCGGGATCACCTTAGCAGCCTCAGCACAGAAACTTCAAGGCTGATCCAAGGCTGATGCGGCTTAAAACATTCTGAAGCTCTGCAAGTCAATGGACTTTCCAGGTGGGACAGCCATTCCGAATCGTGAAACATGACTTGCTGAAATGCCTGGGAGGCCCCACGTCAGCTGAAGGCTGACACAGGGCCCACGCCCACAGCGTGGTGAGCATCACAGGCGGCATTGCCTGACCTCAAAAGAACATCCCCAGCAAACACTGCAACTGCCGCATACTGCAGCCTGTCCCCTAATCCGTGCCTGGTACCGCGGCATCATCTGGCTGCTAGCAGCTACTGGCCATGTCAGCCTGTCATCTGAGCTGAGGATACCTACACCTGGGATTCTTGGCATTTGGGGGTGACATGCTCTGACAGTTTTAGACATGCTTCATCCATCACAATCATGCCCATATGGCCCCACTGTGTCAGTTCAAATACCAGCCAGATGAAACCTGCCTGTCTGTACGGGCCCGGTCTTGGTTTAGTACCGGTCTAGCGGTCTGGCAGTGTTGAGCCCAAAGCAGAAATGAATGAAGGAATGAATGAAAAAATGAATGTGGTGGCCTGTTTCAGTGTGCTGCAATTGCAGTCGGCCAGGAACTTGTCAGGGTCTCTCTCAGAAAAGGTGCACTTCTCCCAGTTGAGTGACTGCCATACCCATACATCTGTCAAGTTTCAGAAATGATCTCTCCCCTTCATTTTCTCCTTCGCAGCATCTGATTGGTAAGGCACCAGATAAGGCATGTCAGCCAGTTGTGATTCAAAGTCGGCGTCCTTGCAAGAAGCCAGGTATAGCCACTACAGTAATCTTGAATCTTGATGTTCATTGCATTGATCTGCATTTGTTCTTTGATGTCACTGGTGCCTCGCCCTCTGGCGGAAATAGGCGGCAAGCTCTTCGAAAAAAGCAGCAAAAGCCTGTGGCAAATGGCATGCGGCATGCAGAGGCGGGAACGACAGGTTTTGCATGAATGTGTTTGCACTGTGTTTGCATGGATTGACAAAATGGTGAGGAAGAAGCTGCTTTGTTATTGGCACTCCTGCAGAGAAATCGATATCAAATTCTGGTGAAACTCAGTGAAACCTGACATTCATAGGCACTCTGGCAATTTTCAGCTCTGAGTCAGCTTCACTGGAACATGTCCAGGCTCGGCTCTCATGAAGCAAGTGGAAGTTCCACCTCTACTGTTCCGGGAGAAGCTGCAGCATTCAAACGGTTGCGACATAATGGACATGACTGCGCTCTTCCAAGCCAGCCAAGCAAACACTGTTTGTGAAACACGTGACGACCGGCCGCACAGGGGGCCAACACGATGGCAGTAGATGCAGCAAAGTCTAACAAAATTCGCAACTTTTAGCATAAGTTTCGTCGTTGAAGGTATCAGGATCGAAACCGATCCGAGTAAAAGTATCCACCAAAATGGCCGGATCTTCGATGGGATGGAGGCTCAATAAAATGGTCCAGCCACACCAGGCCTCCAGGAAGAAAGGCGACAGCACAACCCAAGTGTTTTGAAGTAGACCCCGCGTACAACGGTCTGCCAGTAGCAGCATGATGAAGGTAGTCACTGGAAAAATCACTTCAAATAGCACCCCGACGATTGCAAAGCTGCGATAGAAGTTGGATGGCCGTAGTCTGTTGGAAAACCATGCCAGCCGATAACGGCAGCGAATTTGATAACCACCTGGAACCAAAAGATCATCACACATAGACCCAGCGGCTGGTTGCATTCGTCCTCGATATGGCCAAACCAAACGCCCACGATGACCATGGTAGTGCCCGGATTGATGATATCAAATTAAACGCCAGCAATGAGGCTGAGGCAAAACAATGATGGGATCATGAAAGATACAACAATTCCCAACATCAACATCACATGAATCAATGAGGACAACGTCCCCATGAGAGATGTGCGGAGGAAGCTTGCATGTTAGGCTGTTGAGGCAGGGATTCCCCGCTGCATCAAGTCTTCAGAGCTTTGGTGCGGAACCAGAAAGCAAGACACATCTCGCGCCACTTCCTCCAGGACTTCCAAAGCAGTTAACATGGCTAAACAGCTCCAGAACCCAAGACCAGGAGGTGCTTGAGCCGACACTGGCGTTTGTTAGGCATCATGAAACTCCGCAAAGGCATGACTAACTCAAGTAGACGTGCAATTCCAAAATGAACCATGAAAAGAAATGAGAGGACTCCAACTGCCTTCAGGGGCAGTGATACAAACATCCGCAGCACGTCACCTTCAAGGCTGCCCGCTAGCGGCTACTGGCCATTTGAGCCTTTCATGTGAGCCGAGGATACCCAAAGCACACCTGGGATTTCTGGCATTTAGGGTGACATACTCAGACAATCTTAGACATGCTGCATCCAAAAAGATCAGGCTCATATCCCTATGCAACCTCAAGTCAAGCTGAAACACTGCGTGGCACCTCTTTGATCAATAGAACACACTACTACCAGTACAAGTACCAACCAATGATCATGATCATCACCAAGCCCAAAAGCAATGACAATCACAGCAAAACGGTCATGAGGGGATCCACCCTTTGAAAAGCAAATGAGACGCAAGCCTGCTGGGTTTTTAGCCTACTGCAATGCTTACATCAGCTGAGCCCACTGCCCCGCATTTGGAGCAAGTGATATGCTGCAAGGCTTTGCATGGGAGCCAAATATGTCACAAACACCATGCACAAATCACATCCTCACATGTCTGACATCATCTGACATCCTGCATCTCTTGGGTACCGATTTTCATAAAGTATTTGCATATGAACCTCCAAACATCCTCTCAACACTCGACAGTTTCAGATCAAGCAGGCGCACCCTGTTTTTTTTGCATCGATGGCACTATCTGGCAATTTGCTCATCCAACACCTGACCAACTGACAGACAGGGCAACCAATTTAGAAAAGAGCCTTCACTGCTGTTCTGACATGCCATACACGGTTTAGCATTTATTTTAAGTGTTCAAAGATTCAAAACCTTCACGCCTTTCTTTATGGTACTGGATGGTATTGGTAAGTTTGTGTAAGTGTCCACGCTGTGTGGCTCGACACTGTAAGGATACGCATGAGCCTCCACTTTGGTTTGGTGGGTGTCTTACCGCATGTATCTGCATTTGATAGCCGGCAGATGTGCCTTCCATTCACCAAGGCAATGCAAGACCTAAGAGCCTAAGATCCTGCAATCGTTTGGGACAGACTGTAAGTATCATTTAAAAAAAATTATCGTGCAAAAGGGTTTCAACCACAGGCTGCACCGCTGCACCTCATCACATGAACTGCACCTCTTTAGCGCAAACCTCCACGGGTTCGTCCATCCGCATCTTTTCTTCCAATTCCTGGAAAGACTGGACTGGATTTCAGTTGTTTGAAGAACATCCGCGAACTCGCACATCAATCCTGTGACAAGAGCATCACCCTAAGATGATTTATCATCTTTCACAAATTAACGCGTGTCCTGTCGCATTTGAGCTCTTTGTATGTTACTTTTCACGTCCAGTTGCTTGTTATTTTTACTTCGTACTTCGTACTTTTGCTTTCAGTTAATTTGCCGGAAGATGTCCCCATCCCAAAGGCTAGATCCGGCTGTCCTGCTGCATTCTCAGCGCAACAGACACGCGGGAGTCAGGGCGCCGTAGTTGTGCAAGGAGCACCAGGAATGGCAGAGAAAGCGCGAGAAATGGAAGTTGTTTGCCCACGAGAGATGGAAGTCGATTGCGGCATCGGAAACCCACTGCAGCCAAAGCTAAGCCTGAAAAATCAGCTGTGGGTGTTGAGCTTGGGACACATAAATTCTAAATCATTGTCTGGTAGATATGTCTTGCCTCATCTGCCATGCAAATTGATGTGCAATGTATTGGACAGTAAACAGTTTCACAATCAAAGAGATTGGAAGAAATTGCGCGAACGGGGCAAAGGAATGCAGGATGGTTCTTGTTTCCTACGTCTGTCCCAAGCCTGTGCTTTATATTGAAACATGGCCAAAGGGCTTGCGAACCCCAAGCTCTGCAAAGTGTTCGCTTGTGGCTGTGCAAACGGCTGCACAAGACCAGTCACCAAAGCCATGCCAAGCGTAACAGCGACGGAAAGCCAAACTCCATCTTTGGATGACACCACCTGGGCTGTTGATTGGTTCCTGGCAAAGCTCACTAGTGCAACAAGAAAATGCATCGGCATGGACCCCAAATGGCAAGGGTGTCAGGGTGTCAGTGACGTGTCTTTTCTAAACGCCCTTGACATCACACCCTGCACATCACCCTGCACAACATCTTGGACAGCACATTGCACAGCACCCTGCACCGCACCCTCGCCAAAGCTCGCCACCACACCCTGGACAGCACCCTGAGCATCACCCTGGACAGCACCCTGGCCGACCCTAAACCCAACCTATGAGAAGCAAGAACCCCTATAGCTCTCCAACCAGCAGGGGGGAAACACCTTTTGGGAAATAACCACATGAGTGATTTGGATATTCTTGCAGGTGTTTGTTGGTTTTGCTTGTGAAGTGTTGTTTCCTGCGCATTCCTTTTCTTCTCCTTCTTGTTCTTTTCGGTTTCTTCTTGGTCTTCTTCTTCTTCTCCTCCTTCTTCTCGGTGATCCTGGTGAACAAGCCCCGAGATTCACCTAATTTGCAACTTTCATTGAACCGTCGCAACTGCACCAAGAAAACAAGGCGCAACCCAGGACTGATCCTGCAAAAGACACGATACCAGAGTCTGAAGGGGCGAAATTGGCGCGCTCAAATCCCACCACAAATGAAGATTGCAAGAGTCAAGAAAAAAATGCAAAGGGTCGAAAGCATGTTTGGGGCGGCCAGTCTCAAACCTGCAGAAGCCGCAATCAGCACCTGACCTGAGCATCTGCAGAACCTGCAGAGGAAGCCCATGGAAAATTACAGCGTTGAACAAACTGGGCACGTCATGAATGGCAGTCACAGCACGATCAACTCCTCTTTCAGTAGCAACAGCAAAAGTTCTTACATCCTGTAGGATAACTTGTCAAAAAACGGACGCAACACAACAACCTCTGTTTTCCCACGAACATTGATCAACACAACTTCAACAAGCACCAAATTTAGGTCTCATCGGTGACATCGGTATTGAACCAGGCAGGAGGACCCTGAGGACTTGTGATGATTTTGCTCTGAAACGGAACCGGAATCATTTGCTGGAATCCTGCAGAACTTTCCAAGAACCTGTGAGTTCAAAGGTGAAACAGCCACCCCAGCCAAAGTCTACCTGGCCGAGGTTATCTGTCGATATCTGTCGGGAGAAATCTTTGCATGCCATCTTGGTGGACCCCAATTCTCAAACTCGCAAAGATGCCAACAATCTGAATATCCTATCCCCCCCAACAGCAACCCCCTCCATAAAACCCCTGGTTCAGTAAGGACTCTACTTCCCTGAAAGGAGGGGTGTTTCAATTTGAGGGACGGGATTAGTGGACCGTTTTCCATCCAACTTGCTTCCTGGAAGTAGTGTGTGAACAAATCTGAGACGAAACCTGCACTCTGTAACATCAGTTTACAGTGGGCACCGAACCCATCTGACTTGGTCCAGGTGCGGAAACCAGGACCACTGCAGCAGCCTTGGAACAAACTTCCATCCACACGTTGTCGCATTTTGCCTCAGCGCAAGCCAGGTTCTGAAAAAACCATGGGCACTTTACAGTATGAACATGTAGTGAAGACATAGTTTGGGAATGTTTGAACATCTCCCAACATGTTTGAACAGAATTGGTTTCAGGACTGGTTGCACGACGCATTTCACAATCAACTCTCGTGGATGCAACCTTGCAAAAATAAAATCATGATCCGAGGCGTTGATACCAGTCTTGGGGTACAATTTCACCGGCCCCACAAGAACAAATAACAAAGAAGGCATGATTTCAAGCAAGTGGCGTATTTGCAAAAGAGATCTTTCGCGCCAAGCATGACACCTGTAAAGGCAAAACACCCAAGAAGGAGGTTCCCAAGTTGCCCAGACACCAAAGATCATCAACGGTCCGGTCTGGTGAAACACAACACAACGTTGAATCTCATGAGGCCACCAGTTTCCACCCAATGCCGCACGAATTCCTACTTCCCTCAGTGATGCACTGGACTTTCCGGCCAGACAGTAACTACATGCCTGGAAGAACTACGAACCGTGAGGTTTTCCCTGACTGTTCAAGCCACAGGTTTCAAACGCGCCATAGGTCTGAACTATTGTCCGAGCAGCGATCATTTTGAAGCTCTTCCATCGTTCTGCGCTCTGAGACTAGTCGCAGCATAGCGTTGCGGGAAAGAACTTCAGACTTCTTCTTGGCATCCTTATCATCCTTGAACATGTAAGATTCCACCTCAAGCAAGGGGAAGGAATAAGAAATGGAATAAGGGAATTGACGCATGAAGGAATCAACATATTGGTCAAAATATCAACCCACACATTGGTCAATGCAGCGGTCAATCTCTCCCAGTATCCGTTTTCGATTTATCTACGTTCAACATCGATCTGTCCAGTGACATCATGGCAGGGTGTGATTGACATGGATGTAATCGGAACTCTTTAGTGAGAAGATGTGAGAAGTGGTTTTAGATTGTTATGATAGTGGAATTGTTGGTCTTGACACTTGAGCAAGCTGTTGCGGATTTGTGCTTGATGCAGGGATAATCTGACAATCAGATCGCAAGATATTGTGGTTCACCTTGAATGGGTTTACATCAAAAACTGATTTCAATCTTCCTTCTTAATGGCTACAGGTCTTGATAGACATGTTCTATTTCTTTGATCTTCTCTGGCTGTCATCATGCTGTGGCAGCCCGATTCTGGATTATGAGCCTTTCATGCATGTCTGATAGAGAAGGGAAAAGAATGTATCGTTCCAATTACATCTTTTAGGTGCTGCTTAAACTAATCTAAGGTATGCATCACAAGTTTAAGTAGCATGAACATTTTTTGCGGTCTACACATTTTACATGGAATCTCTCTCTCCAACACGTAAAATGGAATATAGGAAGGTTTGTTCACTTCTCTGAGATCTGAAGACACAGTCTCATGTGTTGTGTGTGTGTGTGTAAGTGTGTCCGCGTCAGTGGCACGAGCTTGTGCCAGAGACTTGTTTGATGGACAGTTCATACTGGCAGGCTGGCAGCTGTATAATTGCCTTACCGTTTAAGCCAAGCTTCGGCAAAAGCATCCTCCACATGTTCCACGTCATCAGCAAAGGTAACCATCCTTGGTTAGACTTCTCGCGCAAGTCTCAGAGCACTTTTCCTCTAGGCCAAGGCAATTCCTTTGGTTCAAAGAGATAAACATTTCCAGTTGATCCAGCCAAGCACAGCCAAGCATCACTGCATCCTGTTTCAGCTCCACAAAAGCTCGGCCGTCAGCAAGCGAAGTCACGTGTGCCGTTGCGGCTCCCAGCAGCCGCTTCTGATCCTTTCGCCGGTTTCAGCATTCCAAATCTACCCTCCTACCCACTGTTGAAAGCTCAAACCCCGTCCTTGCATGGCCTCCAACCTTCCTCAGTAGTTGCCTCTTGCAGGTGCAAAATGGTTGTCCCTTGGTGCTTCTTCGCTGTGATGGCGAAGGTCTCGCATTGTCGCATGACCATGCGCTGTTTAGCGAACAGGAAAGCAAGGCAAAGCGGAATGAAGACACCATAGAAAATGCCGCAGGCATAGCCCACCCAATCCACCTGAGAAACGACGGCATGATCAAATAGTAAATCTGATTCTTTGCGCAAAACTGGTGTATATACATAAATATAAATAGCATCAATTCAATTCTCAGGAAAATCGTTCGCAGTTCCATCACATTTCAAGATGTCCAACGATGTCGCGAGTGCATACATCCCAAGGATGGCAGGAAACTCGAAACATGGCAATGACATGGCACAGATCGATGCAACTGAGCAAGACACGCTTGATTTGTTCATCTGAGCTTGGCACCCATTTTGCTTCTGAGCATTGCAAGTGTGGGAACAGCCGCCGAAAAGGAAAATCCAACAGCATTTTGCCTCCCAGTCCAGACGCAGGTGCTCAAGCAACTGGAAACATTTTGGTGCCCTCGACCGTGTCGACCCGCAGGAAGGTCATTTGAGGGATTCAAAGGCTTATACTTATATAGGGTTGTCGAAATTTAGGGGGGTTTGGCAGTTCGTTTGACTGATCTGCTCTGCTGTTTTTGATTCCAAAAAAACGCTGAATGCATCCATTTGGCTTCGTCTTTCCGATGCACCAGTTGACAAAAAATGAAGTGAAAGCTGCATTGAGGCTGCACAGGCTGTGCATGATGGCAATCCAATATGATATATGATTCATGTTTGCAATACAATATTGATAGTTAACTTAATTACATATTCCTAGACATCCATTCGTACTAGAAAAAAGTACCCCCCCCCCATGGTTTCGTACTAGTTTTCATGAAAACACATGAAAAACGGCAAATCGTTCAAATATGTCAAAATATTGATCTTCCTATGTTTTTTGAAGCGTATTACTTTTTTGGGGCACTGAGCACAAATGGACAGAAAAACAGAACGCAACTCGAGCGCAATTTGAAACAGTACTACAGTACTACACTTTGCAAAAATCCACCAGCAAAATCGTTTACTTTTGGAAGGCGACCACTGCTGTTTTGTGAAACGTCATCAAAATGTTTGAAACGGCTACTTTTCCAATTCGTGTCACTTTTTTTGTAGTACCAATGGACGTCCAGGTTATGTTTTTACTGCTCAGCATGTAAATAGCATGTCATGCCTTACACTCTAGACAGACTCGCCTGTGCCGTCTGTGCGCTGGCAGTCCAGCAGCTGCGCGCAGCCAGAAGCAGCACCGATATAGAGAAGTGTCAGGATCTTTAGGCTCATACGTATGCCTCAACGGGGCCACCAAAAAATGAGGCATCAAATTGACATATTACGCATTGTCTGGATGAGTACGAGATGCAGGAAACAAACTCTGGATGTATTGATCCTTGATCTAGCACAAAGAACTACCTCAAAATGTTCATTTGATTCATTTGATCAAATTCGCCTACGCCCTACGCTACCTTGGCCCTTCGAAGCTTACAGCCTTTTGAAACCTCTTGTTTCCATACTACGACTTGCAAGATGATCGAAACTCAGAAAACTCGGCAATTCTAACGATTCTAGCCTTTTTACAAAACGTTACAAAACAGTGCTTGCCCTGCTTGACCCTGGTCCTGAACATATGTTCCATGTTTTTCTGTACCGCTTTCGACCTCGAACAAAGAATCACCTGGTGGCACGGTGGCCTGTCATGTTCCGCGATCAAGCATTTCAGGCATTTCATGCACACAAACACACAACAAAATTTATGTTCTCGCAGACCCTGCTCTGCACCACAAAGAGTTTGCTATGAAGATTGATGCCAAATGCAACAAAGTCTCCCACGCCAGGACGGCAGAACTCCAAGAAACCACAGATCATGAGCAGCACCACGGGAATCACCGGCGTGGCCACAGCAAAGATGGACCGTACAGTGAGAGCATCAAAAAGACATTGCAAAGCAAAGGCATTTTGGATTTCGGTGCTGGTCAGTAAGACTGCTTGCATATAGGAAAGGAACTCATCACCTTGGCTTGAAAGCAGAACACGGTGCAGGTATTTGAGGGTAACCGAGTGATTTCTGATTGCCATCGTCACATCGCTTCGTACAGAACATTCTTCAAATTCAAAATTGAACTGTGCAAAATGCCCTGCACATCCTGCACTTCAATTTCACGAAGGTGCCTGGGCTGCTTTCCTCCATGACTGTGGCATTGGCCACGGATGCATTGGACATGTCGGATGCTTCCATACCAGTGGAATCCATGGGCTTTTGTAAGCGCCCAAGTACCACCCAAAGCTGCACCAATTGCAACAGGATTGGCAGCTGCAGCGCCAGGAGGCGCATCATGCAGGACATGTGAAGGCTTGAACTCCACTGTTGCAAGGGATGCCTCCAATGATCACAAAAAAAATGAAAACAAAACATGAATCCGCTGCAAAAAAGGTGGGCGTGAGTTGAAAGTCAACCAATTGTTTCATTTGACGAGCCTCAAGAGTGCCAGCATCCCGACAAACCCAAGCATTCCTGCCAAAGTGAATCCAATGGTGGGCATCCGCCTTGGCTGAGATCCATTCAGGTACCATTCAGCCATCATTGAGCCTTCAGGCAGTGCCAACCTTGCGGCCCGTAGGCCACCAACACAGCATTGAATTCAAGGTTACATATCTTCAGGACCATCATAGGACTTGTTGTTATTATGTTGATGATTTGATGGTCGCTCCCGGGATTGAGATGATGGTGGTGTCCCAAGTACGAAACCGGGCTCCAATGGCACCAAGCTAACGACTATTGCTGTATAATATCCTTGCCTCTGAGAATCCATGATACGGGTACCTCTAGCCAAGTGCAAAGAAGCAACTGTTTCAGTGGCACATTGCTGCATTTGATGCAATGCTTGCCACTCAACCGGTGCATGAGCGTGCATTCTGCGCATAGCTGTCCACTATATCCTTCGCGCAGGTTTGTGCACAACTGCGGTCACCATGAGAGCCATGGATTCCGTGTCGGCGTGGGTGAACGTGACATGTGACATGATGATATCTACGATATTGACAACATTTCCGATGAAAAGCTGCAGTGACAGCTAGTGTGACTCATCCCATGAGCAAAGAGTTGCTGCATCTTCTGGGCCAAGGATCCTTCCGCACAGCTCGAGTTTATACAGCGTTCAGCCTCGAGACATTGGTAGATCTTCTCAGATCCTTGCCGTCGCCAATAGCCACGTTCTACGGCTGCTTCGCTCACGGTGGCACCAGGCTTTGGGCATTGGAGGTGATGTTTGCTGCAGGATACGCAGAGTTCTCCGTCAGCTTTACTGAGGGCTTCATTCTGAGGACATTGACAGATCAGTTCAGAATTCTTTTCACCGATGAAGCCGTAGCCGCATCTACATGCTTCTTTTGATGTCGCTAGTTGGTATGAACTTTGATTGGTCGAGCTTTTGGGCGGGCAACGGTTGCATCTCGTCTGGTTGTTTTGGCTGTTAAATGTGTTTTCAGGGCAAACTGAACAGTTGGTACCTGCACCGGCATACCCTGGGCGGCAGCCACACATATCTAGTGGCAAGAACAGGTCTGGAGACACCCGTAGATTTGGTGCCACTAGGTTGCGGCATGAGTAGGACTTGGCGGAATCCACCCATATCTTATCCAAAGCCAGTTCGCTACTTAGCAGTTGTTGTAATTCTTTTCTGTTTGCAATCGTGGTATTGGGCAGCCACAAGTCAATGCTATCTTGCACTGCTTTTCGAATGACACCTGGTCTCAACGCCAGGGTTTCTCTGTTGTGGCTTATGTCCATGCGAACTTTCGCAGGCAACTTGCCTACTTCCTGCAGATTGTTCTGGCTCAGGTCAAGAACTTGCAGGGACTGTCCCAAAATGCTATTCCACCAAATCTCGATCCCATCCACTTTGGCGTCGACTGCACTCAAGTCCACCATGCTACCTGTCAGGCCACAGCGTGCAGCGGCTATGCTTGTCACTGACGTGCCTGCGAATGGAAGCAACAATTGCTCGATTGAGCCGGTCAATGGGCAGCCGCTCACCTCAAGTTTTGAAAACTGCATTGGCTAAACATTCACCGAAATCAACAGCCCCCTTTTGCATTCTGGTAAACGCCTTTAAATTTAATGAGGGCGTTGTCAAAATTGACTGTTTGTGCAGGACAACGGACAACTGAATAAACTAAATCACCAGAGGCCCCTAAGACCCCTACGTTGAGACTTTGCAAAGCCGGAAGCCAGTTGTCTTCAACTTTAGAAGAAAAGCTTTGGGTAAGCCCAGGGGTGTATCCAAGGTCATTGATGCCAGTGTCCTTAGCGCAAGGCCCAAGAAGCACAAAATGCATAACAAAATGTCAACTCATTCGAAATCTAAACCAAATCTGAAGCCACACAGAGCAATTAAGGACCCAACTGCCACGTTCAGTTTCCGCAGCGAGCGCGCACCAGCCATGCTTCCAGAAACTTTGGTGCTGGATAGATCCACCTCCGCCAAAAGATCAAGCTGACTCAAAAACACAACGGCTCCGGAAATCTCAGTCTGATGGAGGTCAAGCTTTTGGAGCTTGGCGAGGCTCTGGAGTGCGGCTATGTCGCCCTTCACTTGGGTCTGGGAGAGGACGAGCTCGTGGAGGTTGGTGAGGCTCTGGACTGCGGCTATGTCCCCCTTCACTTGGGTGTTGTAGAGGAAAAGCATCTGGAGGTTGGTGAGGCTCTGGAGTGCGGCTATGTCCCCCTTCACTTGGGTGTTGTACAGGTAAAGCTTCTGGAGGTTTGGGAGGCTCTGGACTGCGGCTATGTCGCCCTTCACTTGGGTGTTGTGGAGGAAAAGCCTCTGGAGGTTGGTGAGGCTCTGGAGTGCGGCTATGTCGCCCTTCACTTGGGTCTGGGCAAGGCCAAGATGCCAGAGGTTGGGGAGGCTCTGGACTGCGGCTATGTCCCCCTTCACTTGGGTGTTGTACAGGTAAAGCTTCTGGAGGTTGGGGAGGCTCTGGACTGCGGCTATGTCGCCCTTCACTTGGGTGTTGAAGAGGAAAAGCCTCTGGAGGTTGGTGAGGCTCTGGATTGCGGCTATGTCGCCCTTCACTTGGGTATTGTAGAGGTCAAGCATTTGGAGGTTGGGGAGGCTCTGGACTGCGGCTATGTCGCCCTTCACTTGGGTCTGGGCAAGGCCAAGCTTCCAGAGGTTGGTGAGGCTCTGGAGTGCGGCTATGTCGCCCTTCACTTGGGTCTGGGAGAGGTCAAGCATTTGGAGGTTGGTGAGGCTCTGGACTGCGGCTATGTCGCCCTTCACTTGGGTGTTGTAGAGGAAAAGCCTCTGGAGGTTGGTGAGGCTCTGGAGTGCGGCTATGTCGCCCGTCACTTGGGTATTTTCCATGCGAAGTACTTGGAGGCCAATCATTTTGCTCAAGTAGCTGAGATTTCCATCGGCCTCTTCCAGAACAATCTGCACTATCGTGCAGCCAGCACATTGGACTCCCCGCCATTCACATGGATCTCCTTCTCCTTTCAAGCCGAAGCCTTTCAGTGCAGCTGCCATCTGCTCTTCATTGGTGCACCGGGGTGCTTCTGCGATGGCCTCAGCTGCGCAGACTTTAGACCGCAAAGGCTCATGACGCCGAGTGACACTTCCGACGCGCAGGACATAGAATTATGAATGAAAAATAAGGTTCCTATTGTGTGCTCATGAATGAGGTGAAACACATGAAACGACACCAGAAACATCTGAAGTGGATTCAGATCTACATCTCTGAGTTGTCTGGGTTGTCTGGATTGATGCTTGTCATTCTTTGGCCAAGGTTGAGGAGTCCTTCGCCCTCAAAGCAAGGTGAAGGAATCTCCCTGTGAATTCCGCGTACCATGCGTCAGCACCTTCAACATAACACAGTAACAAAAGGAGGTCCATTTGCCATCTGAAACCACCAGAAAGTCAGCGTGCACCCACTTTAAACCCACATCCACGTGCGGCATAGCCTTATTCCAAACCATGCCTTCTTTTGTTACCGCAAGCTCTTTTCACACAACTTGAAGACCGTCCATGTGCCATCCACTGAGATGAAACTCTAAATTGTGTGCTTCGATTGTTCCTCTTTTTTGCTGCACCAGAGGTTTTTTTGACATCAGTTTTCCTGATATTTGATTTCAGCAACTCATTCTATGACATGAGAGTGATCTATGGGCAAAGTGCATCATCAAAGAATGCACGCTGTGCAAATCATTGCGAAGGGAACAAACCCAGCTAAAAGAACTGAAGGCTAAAATAATGCTTCACTATGCTTCACCTTGTTGTCACACTTATGTCAATCCCCACAGATCTGGTTCTTGAATTCTCTTGAATCATGGAACATCTACTCCAATTTGTTTTTCTTGACGACTTTTGTTTCATTTGCAATGGTCTTAACGTATCCTAGTGTACCCGACCATGGTTTGTCCTTCCTTCTCTTCACTTGCATGAATAGTCTGAATAGTGTTTAACTTAACTCATATTCTCTGAACGTACATTAGGTTATCTGAGTTGACCTTGCCGTATCTCAGCTGCCCTGGGCCTGCTCAAAGCTATGGAAATGAATGTAACGGAACTTGTTATCACATCTCTTGGTTTATCTTTGCTTATATGGGTTGGGTCAAAGCCCTGTCCCAAATCCCCCCGCGCCGAAGGTGCCGGAGCATGGTAGTTTAGTGGTCGAGCCAAACGAGTAAATCAACGATGCAATAGTATTGGGTGGGGGGGGCGTTTTTGAAATCGACAGAACGCTCAAAAGCGCACGAGACTACACTGTAGTAATTTGCACATTTTCGATATCGGTACAACTGCACAACTTCATGCAAATTCACCGTTTCGAGCCAACATGTCCATGACATGTTCACAACATGGGCTCAACCTTGGGTGTACCCGTTTGCATATAGAATTGGTGCCCCTCTACAGCCTAGAACATGAGTTCTCAGCATCGCTCCGGGACAGTGCTGGAAAAAAAAACGAAACAACAACTAGCACACGCAGGAAATGACCAATGGATAAAAGAAGACGCTGGTTTGTTCTGAGGCTGACTTCCAGGATCTTCCTGGGTTTCCGTGGTTCTCTACTCAGACTCTACTCAAGTTCTGAAGCATTGGTCATTACCTAGAAACGAATTTCATGAACAACAGGCTGTCACAGTCATAGGCTGTCAGGTTTCAGCCATTCTGGGACTTTCTGGTAGTCCAAGCGGCTGGAAGAGCGCTGGATTGAGCAGGCGCATCAATGCTTCTGTGGTTCCCGTTTAGCAAAAGCTCGGACCCAAGGAAATTTCCATCCTCGTGAATGGTTGCAAGTGATATGTCGGCAAAAAATGGATGTTCCCGAAACATGTGTTTGGATGGATCAAGTGCCAACTTAATGCACTAGAAATCTTAGCAATTGCTTTTTGACATGACAACGTTGTTGTCGTGTTTTTTCCTTGAAAGACTTCAGAATCTCTCCAATTTGAAACGATCTGTCGGGGACATAACTTGAGACATCCGTTCGATGTGCTGAATGAGCTTCGTCCCAATCAGCACTGTGTGGCCGAACCGCAGCATTGAGCGAAAGCCAGCAGCTGTAGATCAGCGACACGAATATGAATCGAATTTGCATACAATGAGCGAAGGCGATGACTCCAGTCATCTTGAGCCCAAAGGTTGAGATACGGTGAGCACATATGCTGAAGCGTCAAGCCGCACACGGCATACGGATTTTTAAGGCTCTTGGCTCTTGCATATTGGCAGCTTACACGGCTGAAACCAGCTTTCACTGAAATCCCAAGTGATCCAACATGCCCAACGCTGAGCCGCTATCCGAGCAGAATCTAGGAAGAAAGCAAGGGTTGCAAAAAGATTGCAGAATAGATTGAATAGATGCGAAAACCACCTAAATCCTCATAGAGTTGCTGCAAATGCTGCAGTCCTCTGCAAGCCTTGGCACCAGAAGGACATGAGAGCCTAAAGAGACCCAGCCAAGAAGCTCCAATGGTCTGGTTTGGCTTTAACCACACATGGGGGCACAACCTTTTGTCATCGAGTCATCTTTCAAGACCTGAGAATGGAGGCAACGAAATCGAGTATATAACTTTATATATATATATATATACATAGTTGTAGCTTGCGGTAGATAAAGAAAACGAAGATGTCAACAAACAAAGCAAAGTTAACTGCCAACTTTGCTGGTCCTGGTTTCCATGCGAGAAGCCACGCAGCAGCTATCACATCACAAAAATTCACAAAGTAGTATCCCCTGCCCCTGGAAGGAGTAGCGTCCACCGCCCCCCCGAAGGCCAGCAAGTATATCAAGCAAATACTTGCCAGACCAACTCCACATCAACGCAACATCCCTGTCTACTGTCCACATGTCCATGCAAGAAACCAGAAAGCAGCCACCTTATGACTAAGCGATACTAAGTGTCGAGTCCGTCCCCGAATGCAGGCCAAGCCGAACCCCCAAGACCGGACCGGGGGCAATCGAACGCCAACATCAACAAATTGACCAGGGTCAGATTTGGGCAACTGTGGCCTTTGCCCCAAAGCTCCCAAAGCTTGTAGACAAGTTAAGGGTAGCCTGCTGCAAATTATCCGGGCAAGGGACTGCACGCAGTTTGCAACGCACAAGTGTCCTCTCTGATTGTGCTTTCTACATGCCCTCTAAGTGTGCTTCCAATGTGCAGGGTTCAAGTGTGCCCTCTATGTGTGCTTTCTATGGGTGCTCTCTGCCCCTCTAAGTGTCTCATGTGACTGCTCCCTCTCTATTTCTCTCTATTTGTGCCCTTCAAGCATGCTCCCTCTGTACGCTCTGTGAGCACGCTTTCTAAGTGTACTCTCTACACGTGCACTGCATGTGTACTCTTTCAGCTTGGCCTACACAACCTGCTTGGAGTTTCAAACCTTTGCAGGTGCAGTTGGCGAGGACTTTAGCAGGATGTTTCCCCCCTCTCTGAAAAGAGACGCTCTCTCCAAGTTGAGTGACTGCCATCCTCATGCACATGTCAAGTTTCAGGAAGCTCTTCCCTTCCTTTTTTTCCCTTCGCGGCTTCGGCATCTGATTGGAGAAGGTAGTCATAGTCCTTGGAATACTTCCACACAGGACATGTTCCCAAATACCAACCACCACCTCAATTGGGTCTTTGAGAGACCTATTGAGTGCAAGCAAGTTGCGATCCAGACCTTGGTTTGCGGGAATTTGCGGGACATTCTACTCCTGTCAATTGGATCCAAGTGTCACATTGAGAAGAATATGAGAAGTAAAAAATCATAGGCGCCCTGCATCACGCTTGATGAGCGTAATGATGATGCATCGTTGGTCCGCCTCCTTGTCAATCAGCCAGCCCGACTCGTCTGCCCGAATGTCTTTCCACAGCTGGCCCTCCAAAGGTAACTGATCTTTCACGCGCACTGATAGGTGAGAGCGCCTGCAGCATCGGCATCAGCCGCGCAAAGGCATAGCTCCAAGACTTCAAAAACCCAGGCCACCCCAGGCACAGGGCCATCTCCCAGGCCTGATGTCAACTGTCACATCCTTGGCCTCGACGTCATCTGCAATTGGCACGAAGACCTTTGTTCCCATTGCCGTAACCTACTCGCAAGCGAACCCCTTGATAAATGACCCATGTATGAAGCGATATGAACGCCTTCAACCCTGTCAAAACGTAGCGTCGAAGGAAACAAGGTACTTCGCATGAGAAAGGAACTTGTGGTCATTTGCATAGCTCGAAGAATCGGAAGTCAAGACATGCCAAAACCAATTAGAGGGCCAAGCTGCAGTGATTTCCTCTTCACTATCTTCTCCCGGACCCCCCTTCCACCACCATTGGCTCGTAGTTTGATCACTCCTTCACATCCCACAAATCTGAAAGACACAAAGATGCACAAGCCCAGTCATCTGACTCCAAATTAATGTTCAATAATTTTCGATATTTCAGAACAGTGGGGAGCATCTTCTCTGTCCTGGAGCATTGTCTTCGTGTGGCATTTCCCCTGCGGCCAGTCGCAATCTCTCTCTTGCTCCAAAACGCTTATCCAACTGAGGTTTCCCGATGTTTCAGGATGTTTCAGGATGTTTCAGACCTTCAACCTGTTTAACCGTGCCTGGTGACATGTCACATCATGTCACAACTGTGGCGCCATTGTCCCCAGCCTTGGCAAGACCAGTGCCGGGGAGGAGGCGCAGGCAATAAGCAGAAAGAAGAGACAGGCCAGGCCTGGGAGGCTGCTGAAACAGCCATGCAACAGCCGGGCTATGCAACTGCATTGTGGATCCATGCTTGGCAACTGGATGCTTTAATGATATGGTTTCAGTTGCTTTCAGTTATAGATACTTTTTTCCTCAATTTTGAAGAGATGTTTGATGACTCTCGTTTTGTGGCCGACAGCCTCATTTGGCTCACATCTCACAATGCAAGACTGCAAAGTCAGTCGACATTGTGTCGGCTGCACAAGGGTTCTGTTCTTAGCCATGGAGCATTTTCGAGATCTTGGCATGCCTTTGGCCCTTTCCAAAGAATGGCGAAGGTGGCACCAATTGTCGCGCGACTCAGATGATATGTAGCTCTCTGTGAGGACCCTGGGCATCTGTACCCTCAACTTGCGACTGTGAAATATGTAAAATCATGTGCAATCCAAGTTTTCTAAGGAGGGATCATTGAACCGTATTGACCCCGTGCGTTCGGTCTGGGTGCCAGTTTCGGCTCTTGTTCGCAGTTAAGACAAGCAGGCTGCGGGGCGTCTGTGTCAATATTTCATCATGACATGCTCACATCCGTGTGCTTGGTGCTCTTGAGCACTATGTAGCCATGCAATTCCCCTTGCCCTCCCTGAGTCTCCTTACCTCTCATGATCATCTCATGTGCTTTTCTCCCACCGTATCTTTTGGTGAAGCGTGTGAAACTGTTGCAGTCCGGCACCTTGGCTTCAGAGTGGATTAAACTGTCATTTCAGACAGGCTGCGCTTGGCGTTCCTGGAACAGCCTCTTGCAAAGCCATCAAGGCGCCCACCTCAGGGTGATGTGAACCCACCTGTCGTGTGAACTGCCAAGGCCAAGATCCTACATTTCTGCAAGGACTCAAGTACTCCACGACAATTCCAAGAACATCCGTGCAGCGCTCATTACATCTCATTACCAAGCCATGCCAAGACTCACATTGCAGCCAAAGAGCAATGTACTGCAAAGCCTCAAGCCTGCCTGCCACGCAAAGAACAGGGTCAATCGGGAGGCCCTTCGACATCTAAAAAGAATTCGATCGTGTGAAAAAATGGTGTCCCGCTGTGATCCACGTCAAGAGATGTGACTGCCAAATACAGAAAGACAACATGGCGCAACCAATTATACCAATGCAGAAGTCACCACAGCTCCCTGAAAGATTGTCACAATGACATCACAGGCCTCCGCCGCTTTTTACCAGTGTGCGTAGTCATCTTGCGCAGCACGCTATCAGATTCGCCACCACTCCGTTGGCATGGCAGAGATTTGTTGTGCGCAGAGATCATCAGAGATCCAGGAGGTAAACCTTCCTCACGTAGATGTACGAAGCGACTGCAACCTTTCAAATGTGGCTTCAGACCGGTACTGCAGGGTTCATGAGACCGAACATGAAAGGTCGAAAAGAGAACAATAAGAGTGCGTTTTTTCATAGCTTTACCATTCTTCTTTAGCCTCGTGCGCTATGCCAATGTCACCAATCTTCTCGGTTTGTTTTCCAGCTTGTTTTAGTACAGCACTGTCTAGAGTACCGTGAGGACACGCGGATTCGCGATGCTTGAGTCAGTGTATCTAGGCTTACGAAAAAAAAGCAAAAGGCACCCTCACTGGCTGGGATTCAAAGAGATTCAAGCGTGATTGAGATGTCCTAAAATTTGCTCAAATCTGTCTGTCCTGTATAGGCTTCTCAATTTTGCAAATGCAACCGCCTTCCCAATCACGACAGTGCTGTGCTCTGCTGTCTCTGGGCAGTTTCGCAGGCACTGACTGCAGCCTCAACTCTGTAAAGAGGACAACAGCTTCTGCAATCCGAAAACATCAGATGTGTCTGGAAAATTGTGTCTTTGATTTTAGGCTCACAGTAATCTTTTCCGCCAAGCAGCTCCGAAGCAAATTTCATCTGCCTGCCTCGGTGTTGGAACTCTGTGAAGCCCGCACTTGGTGTCACTGGGCCATGGCTGAGGCCCAAACACCTGAGTCGTCTCCATTTCCTGGGAGACGGAAAATCATCGGAGGGAGAAATGGACGTTGCATTTTTGTAACAAAATCCTACAATTTAAGAAATATCAAGAAATAAGGATTTCTATGGATTTCGGCCAAAACCAATCCCAGAGGTGGTTCCAAGTGGTCCACTGTCCACTTTCTCTTCGGGGCTGATCCAAGATCCAAGGCTCCGCCAGAATTCTGTAGGGCAACTCCCACCACCCAGCTTTCTCAGCCGCACTGATGGCTCCGCTGTGACCTTTGATGGGATTTGAGGGCCCCAAAGTTGGAAGCAACATGAAGCAATCAGAAAACTCAACATTTGTTGGTTCTTGCAGTAGAGAGAGATGGCAGAAGATTACAGTACCTAACTTCATAAACTTGAAAATTCTGAGACTTCCGCTCACCAGGTCCACCTGAAGGAACCGGTTCCTCATGACCCCAAAGGTGGAGAGAGCGCGAGGCCATACATTGGCTACCTGAGTTTGGATTCGACGGCTCCACGGGCTCGTGGGGAGGTGCTTAACTCGAAACATTAGAATCACAGGCGCACACAAGACCTGGTTGAGGGAGGGCAAAAACAGAGTCAAAATCATACTGCAAAGCAGTAGTACAGATTTCCTGCAGCACCGTATAGCACCCCTCTTCAGCTCTAGCATGTTTTCACCAGAAAAGGTTGCCAAACGCTTGGCCAGGTTCACAGGCACTGGTGGCGGCATTGCAAAAAATGACGTTGGCCAAGATATCTGATGCTTTTGTGTCTTGGAGAAGGGTGCATGCTTGCAGCCACCTGTTCGCCTCCGGTTGAAGTCATTGGTAGGCTTTACAAAGCACCATGCATCGGGATGGATTAGATTTAAATGATAAGGAGCACATCATCAATGTCAAGGCCAATGCATTGTGTGTCAACAGCAACTGGGGCAATCTATGGCCAGCCTTCTCGCAAGCACTGACCAGTGTGGCAAATCCGATGATATCAGGTTCAACCTCAGCTTGTCAGGCACAGGAACCATCAGTGATAGTCTGATAGATCATGCGTGATTCATGTGATTCACATAAAATAACATATTTTGAAAATCTACATTGTTTTCACCAAAAAAAATCAGCACCTTGTAGTACTCATTTCATATGACTCATCTGTCAGAATTCCGCATCTTTCGACCAGGCCTGCATCGATGCTGAGCCTGCCAGGCTCGAGAGGCCAATGTCCCAAAAGCTGCACCTGAGCTCTGCTACAACCGGCAACTGTCCGATCGACGCACAAAACGACGCACATAAATGCCAAGCCAAGAATGTAGAAAATGATAAAACAAATTGAAATAATCCGCCGACCCCAGCCATCAGCTAGGGGGAGCGCGCCCGAGAAAAAGTGTTGTCCGCAGGTGGCCAACAAAGCACCCCCTTCTGTGGCTTGCTGGNCTTGAAACCTTCCTTTTTCCTGCGGTCAGAAAGTCACAGTAGAGACGGCGGTCCGTAGCGGGGAGGGCCAAGTCAAACCTTCAGCTGGGTGCTGTTTCCTTGTTTCGCAGGGTTTGCAGCTGGGTCCTTCTGTGGCTTGTTGGTGCCAGTTTTTCAGCTTGGAACCTTCATTTTTATTGCACTCAGAACGTAACGTTTGCCACGGTGGTCCGTAGCCGGGATAGCCAAGCAAAACCTTCAGCTGGGTGCTGTTTCCC
>BGPT01001536.1:55094-86207 GCA_003297045.1 Symbiodinium sp. clade C Y103
AAGTGCAAGAGAAGATCTTGCAGCGTAGCATCAAGTGTGTGTGCAAGTGCAAGAGAAGATCTTGCAGCGTAGCATCAAGTGTGTGTGCAAGTGCAATAGAAGATCTTGCAGCGTAGCATCAAGTGTGTGTGCAAGTGCAAGAGAAGATCTTGCAGCGTAGCATCAAGTGTGNCATCAAGTGTGTGTGCAAGTGCAATAGAAGATCTTGCAGCGTAGCATCAAGTGTGTGTGCAAGTGCAAGAGAAGATCTTGCAGCGTAGCATCAAGTGTGCCCCCCCCACAACCCCCCCACCCCCCCCTGTTCCCCATCCCCAAAAATAAACACACGGTCATTCGTGCACAACTTCTAACTAACGGGCAAGACTTCTACCTGACGTGCACAACTTCTAACTAACTGGCACAACTTCTACCTGACGTGCACAACTTCTAACTAACGGGCACAACTTCTACCTGACATGTGCCAAAAAACGACAACACTGTGACGGGCATGTCATGTGCAAAAAACGGCAACACNACTTCTACCTGACATGTGCCAAAAAACGACAACACTGTGACGGGCATGTCATGTGCAAAAAACGGCAACACTCCGCGACGCCCTCACGGGGTAGTTGCCATAAACAACTACAATTTGGGGATGGTTGAAATCCCATCATAAGAATGGTGATTGTGGGGATGTTTATTATTGGGTTTACTACATACATTGAAACCCGATGAGTTTTCTGCACAAGTTCCCCAGAGTTCCTTTGCATGTCGGCAAACGTAATTCACGGAGACTATCTGGGTACTTCCATAGATCAACACTGGAGATGGTTTCATCCAATGTACACCCTTTGACCGCTTGAACAGTGTTCGTTCAACATCAAATTTCTTCCCCTCAAGAGGAACATTCCCAACAGCATCCTGAATACGTCCCCGGTTCGAATTCCTAATGGTTTCGGCCAGTGATGATATTTACCCGATTTTTTGTTCGCAAAATTTCTGCCCCCTTCCTTCCTGTTGGTTCTATCACCATGTTTGATGGCTAAATCATGTTGAAAAATGGTGATTTAGAAGCCCCATACTACACCATTTGATGGGTCAATTTTCGGTTGAAACATGTGCTAATCCTGTCAACCCTCGAATATATATATATATATATAGGCCCTGATGTTTTATCCGGGGGGTTACCCCCAAAATAGATCAAAATAACGCCATCATTTCCATTGGTACCCCATATTCATAATGTGGGGGATATCCGCTAACATTATCAGCTGATGTGTCCCTGTGAAATGTTATAGATTCTGAATATATCACCATGTATCACCATAACCACAAATACCACATTTTGTGCGTAAATCCTGCTAATCCCTTCTTGCCATGCATCTCACCGCCACCAGTTCTCTGGTGCCGGCCATGGGCGCTGCGATCCCCACGCATTGGCATACGTCACGGCGCCGGGCGCCGCGGGTGCGTAGACCCCACCGTAGCCGCAAGGGGCCGCGGAGCGCCAATCCTCCTCGACAGCCAACAGTGCAATCGACGAGAACACATGCAAGCCTATGGCCACCATTAATAAGGAGGGAACTTTGCTGAAAAAATGTTTCTTTGCGAATATGACTATGGGATGTAAGCGTCAGAATTTCCGTATCCCGATGTATCCCGCCAGGGCCGTAGACCAATGTTTCTGCGAGAATGTTTTGATGGAATTGGGTCCCGGGGTCTTGGATCCAAATGTCATGCAAAATCTGAGCAAGAATCCTTGGTCGTGTTTTTTGCGGTTTTCAGTGTTTTTGGTTGGGAACTTGTCCACACGAATTTGTCCTTTAATCTGAGGGCTTCGAACTTTGGTTTCCACACACAGGTCTATTGCAACATTTTCCATCCAACTGGCTATATCACTGCCAAGTCTATCCAAACATTCCGTGTTTTAGCTGCAACTATATATAATTGTTGACTTTTTTGTTGGTTAGGAAATCCCACTTTGGGTTACGCTACCGTAAGCACCCATTCTGCTTGGGCGATTGCTCCGCCTTGCTCGCGCAAAGGAAACAAAAAGAGCCCCAGGACGCTTCGCGCGCCCAGCTGCAAGACCGAATTTTGACAGGTTCCCCTCTGTTCAATGCTGTGTGTTGGCATGCAGCAACCGCGTAGAACTGGCATGGAAACAAACAGCATAAGCAATAAAGCCGGGATCTCGATTTGGCTACAAGCTATGTCCAGGTCCTATCTGGTCGGGTTCGACGCATGAAAGGGTGGGTGATCACATTCCTGGCTCATTCCCTGTCCCGTTTTTCTATATGCTGGGCTGAACAGATCCATATACAGTTTGGCGCATGTTATGTGTCAGAGTGTCTGGCGCGAATCTCAAACTGCCATCAGCAAGCGAATCTATCTATCTATCTATCTGTCTATCTATCTATCGATCTGTCTATCTATCTATGTATGTATCTATCTATCTATCTATCTAACTATCTATCTATCTATCTATCTCTCTCTCTCTCTCTATCTCCCCATGTATGATTGCGTTGATGCTTGACTATGTTGACTATATGTTTGTTTGAACGTCTGTATGAAATTAAATGTAAAAACATGCTTGAATATGTGCATTTGTCTGTGTGAAAAAATCTTTGTACCTGTCATAATAAATATATACATATATATATATATATATAGAGAGGGAGAGATACAAATTTTACATCTTGAAATCCAACATGGGTTCTATGGGTTTGTCTGAAGTCATGTGGGAATCCGCCAAGTCCCGTCCACTTAACAACTAGGTATGATAACAAACCATTCGATTCGGGGGTGCAAAGNGGGGGCATGGCTCAAAGCGACAAGACCTGTGGCACTCTTGGTACTTTGATGGATTTCTTCTCCATGCAAGCACATCTGGGTACTTGTTAATGATAATTTTTCCCTTTCAAACTTGCCATGTGGCTGTATACCAGCAAATATATACCTTGTTTTCAGCCACCTCAGTGTCATCTTTCAAACCCGCTTTATCATGCTTTATCTCCTTCTATTTGTGTTATTCTGCGCAAGTCCCAACAAGTGTTGGAGGTACAACAGCTATTTTGAACCAGGATGTTCCCAAATTTCGCTCAAGCAGACTTGCGGCGTCATCTTAGGAAGTCATACTAGTGAAGATGCGGTGAGACGTGAACAGCCATCTCCCTTTGGCTCTATGCATCAAACTTGTTTGAACCAATTGCGATCACAGTCCTGGACGGGATAAAAAGCAATGAAGCCGCCAATTAAGGAAATAGGCGCGCAATACCACAAAACCCTGTGCCACAAAAGGGATTCAAGCCTCCACTTGTGGACCAGTTTTGCCGATATTTCTTAGTGGCATAACGGTATACACCTACCTTAGACCTCGGCCATCTCTTTTGACACAAACATGAAACAAAATAAAGCATCCAAACGGTGCCAAACAGTACCACGTCTATCCAAACATTTCCGTGTTTTAACCGCAAATACCTGTTGATTTTTTGTTGGGTCGGAAATCCCACTTTGGGTTATGTTACCGTAAGCACCCATTCTGCTTGGAAGACTGTTCCTTCTGGCTGGCGCGGACCAAACAAAAAGAGCCCCAGGACGCGCTCTGCACGCCCACCCAGCTGACAAGTTCCCCTCTGTTCAACTCTGTGTGTCGGCATGCAGCAACTGCGCAGAACCGGTATGGCAACACATGTAAACAATTAGCAAATGCAAAACCTGATGTGTCGAGTAGCAAAGAGCTGTACTAGTTTATGTTTGCATTTGTATGTGGATAAATGTATGTGTATGTATATGTGTGAAAATGTATGAATATAATTAACTGAATATATGTCAATGCATACCTGGGTGTTTGAATATGTGCGTGTGTCTGTGTACAACATCAATGTATATGTATATTGAAATCCAACATCGGTTCTATGGGTTTGTCTGAAGTCATGTGGGAATCCGCCAAGTCCCGTCCACTTAACAACTAGGTATGATAACAAACCATTCGATTCGGGGGTGCAAAGNGGTTCTATGGGTTTGTCTGAAGTCATGTGGGAATCCGCCAAGTCCCGTCCACTTAACAACTAGGTATGATAACAAACCATTCGATTCGGGGGTGCAAAGTTGGAGACGGCCGCATATTCGGGTCAACTGTATCCAACAGGCTTTGGGACATGTTAATTGTCTTTCTCATGCGGATATGGGTCATTTAAGTTTGGCCACCCCCTTGCGTGAACATGATTTTCTATGCGTTGGGGATGTTCCTTCCCCCGCTATTCGAAAATCATCGGGGGCATGGCTCAAAGCGACAAGACCTGTGGCACTCTTGGTACTTTGATGGATTTCTTCTCCATGCAAGCACATCTGGGTACTTGTTAATGATAATTTNGGGGGCATGGCTCAAAGCGACAAGACCTGTGGCACTCTTGGTACTTTGATGGATTTCTTCTCCATGCAAGCACATCTGGGTACTTGTTAATGATAATTTGTCCCTTTCAAGCTTGCCATGTGGCTGTATACCAGCAAATATATACCTTGTTTTCAGCCACCTCAGTGTCATCTTTCAAACCCGCTTTGGCATGCTTTATCTCCCTCTCTTTGTGTTATTCTGCGCAAGTCCAACAGCTTTGGCTCACGCCAACAAATGTTGGAGGTACAACAGCTATTTTGAAGCAGGATGTTCCCAAATTTCGCTCAAGCAGACTTGCAGCGTCATTTCATGTGGCTGCCCTACTCGCAGTGCTTGCCCCAAGCATGTGGGAAACTAACACACTGCAATCAATCATTGACAAGTTGTTCTGATTTCCCACCAAACCTGGGGGCTGCATGGCAGTTGTAAGGCACATTGAGACCCTTCTTAGGAAGCCATACTAGTGAAGATGCGGTGAGACATGAACAGCCATCTCCCTTTGGCTCTACCCATGAAACTTGTTCGAACCACTTGCGATCACTGAAACCGCCAATTAAGGAAATAGGCACGCAATACCACAAAACCCTGTGCCACAAAAGGGATTGAAACCTCCACTTGTGGACCTTTTTTGACAATATTTCTGAGTGGTATATACCTACCTTAGACCTCGGCCATCTCGTTTGACACAAACATGAAACAATATAAAGCATCCAAACGGTGCCAAATTTGGGGATGTTCAGCTGCGTGCCGAGAAGTGATCCATCAGCATGTTTCCAAGCATGTCGCACGGGTGTTGAGGATTACATGCCCATTCATATACTCATTGCTTCCCATTGTTGTGAATTGTATGCACCCAGTCTTGTGTAGATAGTAGGTACATTTACAAGCGTTTGACGTCATTTGGATGTAACTGAACAATACAAATGTTTGATTCCAGAAACATTTGAAAACATCATGGTTTTACAATGTTTCCCAACAAGACGTGTTGAACAAATAATCACATAGTTTCAGACAGTATGTTTGAAAAAACAACAACCAAAGAAAACAACAAGAACCAAATTCTCCCTGTCCCGGCTCCAACGTTGCTACCGTTTTTAATTCACCTCTTCCAAGCCGCCGAAGGCCACGTTTCCTGCGGCCGCTCGTGCGCACTCCAAGTCTCAAAGGATCGGCAGCTGCGGCCTGGTGCGGGATTGCATCATTGGTTGGATTGGTTCAAGGGAAAATCTACAGGAAACCCATGGTTTCTACAATCAAAGGGGGTACCTGTGATATCCAACTAAAAGCCAATCCATTGAATGATGGGAAAATCGAAAGGGGATTTTGATCTGTGGATGATTGAGAATAAATAATCATGTTTTAACGCCGGGATTTGATGATGGGAGAATTTCTTTGGGGTATCCTGGGATTTAAAAAGTAGGGTTTCAACCTGAGTTTCTCCTGGCATCCAGTTCATTGCCACAATGGGAACCCAAGGCCAATTTCTTCAGGAATGATGACTTTCCATACTGAAACCAAAAGAAATAAGGGGTCTTAAAGCATTCATGATCAATGGGGATATGATGGGATATACTTCTTCACACACAATATGATAACATATAGGTTGGTTCAAAACTGTGAATACGCCAGCTTGTGGCGATAAAACAGTGGATACAATCATTCTAGGACTGAGATTTTGGGGCACGCGAAATCTTCGGACAAAACCGTATGGCGGTTGGAGCTAGATTAGTATACCATCATTGCGCACATTCCATGGAAACAAAAAAAACATGTCAGTCTATTTTTCCAGCTGAAGAAGGTATGTTCCCTTACCCAAGGCCAAGGGCAAAAAAGTGAGACCAATGGTGAATTCTGCAGATGTGAAACCGTCCGCAACGCCAGGAGGCTAAACACGATAGTGACTTGGTGACTCCACATGATGATGGAAAGGGTATGATGTAATAAAGTACAGTAGGCCATGAGGAAAGGAAACGGAAATATATATATATGTGTATATGTATATACTCTGGCAAGGGATCCAAACTGTGTGGGGGAACTAAACCGGGTGAGTAACTGCCAGTATACAAAAATATACAAAAATCTGGAAAGGAACTCTACACAAGGACTCACAAGATCTCTGTACAAGGGCCCACAATCGCCTGAAACGACTCTCGTACCAGAATCCAGCTTAGGGGAATGTGCCAGATCTCTATACAAGGATCCTTCAAAGGAACTCACAAGATCTTTGTAGAAGGACCGACTGAAGAACTGACAGGATCTCTGTACAAGGATTTTGCGGGGGGAAACTTTCCGCATCTCAGCACAAAGAATCTTTGAAAGCAGTTCACAGAATCAATGTACAAGGATCTTTTGACATGAGTCAAAAAACTCTGCACACAAGACCCTTAAACGGAATTTTCAGGATCTCTGAATAAGGGCCCTGTCAATGAACTCAGAAGGTCTCTGCGCAAGGACCGTTTGATGAACTCACAGGATCTCTACACAAAGATCATCATCAGGAACTTACAAGATCCTTTGCAAGGACCGGATCTAGGAACTCACAAGATGTTTGTGCAAGGATCCCTTACGGGAACTCACCAGCGCTGTTACTTCAAGCTGGATAAACACCTGAACTGGCTCGTGTGCGTCCGAAATGTCGCAACGATTGGCAAAGCAACTGCGCGCTGGCTCTGTTTTTGACAATCGTTTTAGACTGAAGTGGTACAAGAAGCAGCTTGGGCTTCTATCATCAGGGGATGTCCGATCCTGTGCCTGCCACAGAAAACAAGGTTCTGATCCTCAAAGCATGACAAATCCCTTGTACCTGCCACAAAAAAAATACACGGTCAAAGGGCGCGGTCAAACCGAACATCAAAGTTTAGGAGAGCTTTTGTGCGAGGCTGTCGACGCAAAACACCAGGCCGCACCTCGGCCTTCCACAGCTATGCTATGATAGGAAGCCCTTAGTGTGGACACTATTTGCCAAAAAATGATATAAGCCGTGAAGTGAACCACTAGATAAGCCATTGAACAAGCCATTACCCATTTAATGTGCCGTTAAATAAGCCACAAGGGCGGCATGAAACAAGTGACCGCAGTGAACCTACCAAGTTTCAACCCCACCATCCAGGCCCACCTTCTTGGCCCTGCATCATGGGCACCATGTGTGCCGGGCTGAGCACGGGTCCTGGGCTGTCCAGTACAGATAGCACAGTTAGAGGGATTATATCCCAACTTCTGGAGTTATTACTATAGTTTTACCCAGTCAAAACACCAACTGCACCCCCAAGTACGAATCATTTGAAGATCATACAGTACCATTTATTCCATTTACATTCATTTATGTTGGGATTGGGAAATCCATACAATTAGTTGCCACCGACCGGAAATCTGTCTGGAAGCTCAGGGGTTGGGAGATTGGGCCTTGAAGCTACGGAAACAGGACTACAGAGCATCCAAAATGGAAGGTGATCCCCTTAAAGGTGGTTCCATAATGGATTGACGACCCATCCTTCTTTGGAAAAATGCTGAGTCCTTCGAACAGAGTGCCTCATGCAGGGATACCTGTCTAAGCCGCCAGTGGATTTCAAGCAAAGCGACATTTCTGTCATGTTTATAGGCAAAACCCCCAAGCTTTTGGGTTGGTGAAACAGCCCAATTTGGGATGCTTCTACTCCCAGTTTTCTTGCCAAATTTTCTGGTTGTTAAAGGATATCTTCCTTTATCTTCAATCTCCCTCCCAGGCTCCCAGGCCAGGGTTGAACCCTTCAGGTCCAGCCGAATTGGCCTCACCTGGCCACTGCGCATGGTCGGAATAGAACAACCCATAGAATCACCAGAATTTTCCAAAAGAGAAACGAGAACATCACAAATCGCATGCAACTACAGTAGTACAGCTATGCCCACCATTCATGAACAAAAAACGGGAAGATGATGATATGAACTAACGATTAAGGTTTCAAGGGTCCCAGTAGGCATATACAACTATTTCACGGCCCTTCTCTAGTTGGTTCAGCTCCAATACTGGTTGAAGCGATTTTTGTTTATTTGTTTATCATGGAAAATCCTCTTAAAATTATGATTCGGGGGTACCCCCATTTTAGGAACCCCCCAAAATATTCCCATGAATATTCCCATTAAAACATTCATTTCGTCCATGTTCCCCTACTTGCAGGATCATCCTACTCAGTAAGTGATTAATAATCAAATATAATGTATATATATATATTATATATATATTATATATATATACTATATATAATATATCCCATATTAATCACCATTCATCATTAATCACCACTACTCCCCACCTTGCACCGCAGCTTCTCGTTGCAACAGCTGCCGCACTGCGCCGTTCGCTGCGTGCTGCACCACGCGCTTCCCGCGGCGGTCCTGGCGTAGCACATCCGCCTGCGCCTGGCAGTGGGGGCCACAGCCAAGCCATAAATATGGTAATGTCAAGGTGGGATTAATAAACCATATTTATGGCTTCCTGGAGGATTACCATATTATGGAGGTAATGTCATTACCATATTCCTTGACATGGACATGGTTAATATGGTAATAAACCATGGTTTATTAATCATGGAGGATTCCCCAGTGGTTGACAGGAAAACCATTACTAGGGGGTGAATAAAAATCCCACCTTGGCAGCTTCCAAAAGGATAGAACACTTGGATCTGTTGTTGTTGGTAGAATCTGATAGATCTCATCTAGTAGTTCTGGAAACACCTGGAAGCGGCATCTTTTTGGGAGTTAATATATAGGAATTATAACGCCCAAAAAGATAGAATAGAAAAGTAACGGATCACTATTTCAATGGGAGTGAACTCTTCTGTCTTCTTTGGTGCTGTAAGTAGGATCAAGGATATTCCATGTTTGACAGGGTTGCAACATGTTGGGTAAGCCGCGCAGGTTTGCCGCACCTTTGAAGTTCATTGTGCAGTTCTGTCAGTGCATATCATCATTGTTTCGCATCTCGCTGATTTCAAGGCGTGAGAAAACATCATGTTTTTGCGGTCAAAATGGACATGTTTCATGAATTCATTTATCAATGTGTGAGAAGATCAAGTCAAAATTGCACACGTAGTCTTCTTGAAGTAGTGCAATTTTTTGCCGGATTGTGGCGGCTTTTTTGGGTGACCTTTAATATCCGTGGAGTCAAGAAGCAGTGACATTCACGCAGCAACAACCGAACTTTATTGCCCCCCTCCACACCCCCGAGATATGGACTGTTAGGAACTATGCGACAAAAGCATTTAACAAGAACATTCTGGAGAGAGATAATGAAAGACTCTCCTGAGAGCCTTGCATGATAACTTCTTGCTACGCTTCGACGCTTCACTTACACATAGGCAAGCACTTCCTTGAATGACAAAGGTTTTTACATGATCATTTGCCAACATGATTCTTGCTATGCTGTTGGCTTGCCACCTAAAGAGAGAATTTAGAAGAACTTGAGAAATAGGAGTTTTGGCAAGAGGTCAGATGCAAGGAGAGCACCTACAAGTTTGCTCCTGTAGGCTTCCTCGTGTGAAACAACTCCGGTATAAGTACATGATGTAGATGATGCTGATGATGATGATGATGATGATGATGATGCTGTTGCTGATGATGATGATGATGATGATGATGCTGATGATGATGATGATGATGCTGATGATGATGATGATGATGATGATGCTGTTGCTGATGCTGATGATGATGATGATGATGATGCTGTTGCTGATGCTGATGATGATGATGATGATGCTGATGATGATGATGATGATGATGATGATGATGATGCTGTTGCTGATGATGATGATGATGATGATGCTGATGATGATGATGATGATGCTGTTGCTGATGATGTGATGATGATGATGATGATGATGATGATGATGATGATGATGATGATGATGATGATGATGCTGATGATGATGATGATGATGCTGATGCTGATGCTGCTGATGCTGATGATGATGATGATGATGATGATGATGATGATGATGATGATGCTGATGCTGATGCTGATGATGATGATGATGATGATGATGATGATGATGATGCTGATGCTGATGCTGATGATGATGATGATGATGATGATGATGATGATGATGATGATGATGCTGTTGCTGATGATGATGATGATGATGATGATGATGATGATGATGATGATGATGATGATGATGATGATGATGATGATGATGCTGATGATGCTGATGCTGATGATGATGATGATGATGATGATGATGATGATGATGATGATGATGAGGAGGAGGAGGAGGACGACGACGACTACGATGTTGATAGCGGTGGTGATAGTGGTAATAGTGCATAATCTTGATGATAGCGGTAATAGTGTTGATGATAGTGGCAATAGTGTTGATGATAGTGGTGATGTAGATGATGCTGCGCAACTGCATGTAATAATGCACTACCTGCATAGCTGCACTTTGCGAACCCCGCCGACCTCGCGGACCCCGCCAACCTCGCGGGCCAAGCCAACCCGGCCACGCCAACCCGGGGAACCCCGCGAACCCTGCCCCGCGGACCCCGCCAACCCTGCCACCTTGAAAGCCGTGCGAACTTGCAATCCTTGCTTCCTTTACATGCACACATATTCACATTGCTACAACAATCGACCTGACCAGATACATTTGTTTTTCCCCTTTTCTGGCGTGTAAGACGTGTAAATCCTTATATGTTTTTGTATGTGTATGTTCTGTAATTTTGATGTTGCATAATGCATTCCTTCAAACTATTTCTGCACAAACACACACGTCACATTCCAAGCCACCTCCCACCCCCTGCACCCCCCCCACCCCCCCCACCCAGCCATCAAATACCCCTACGGTTGAACCAACATGTTGTAATAATACATATGTTACTGTTACTCATATGTTGTAGTATGTTGTAGTACATTTATAACATCTTGTGGCAATCCACTTAGTCACTGGGATGCAAATCGAAGTACTGCGTCAACCACGTACAATGGGCAGATTTGCCAGCAAACAGTGTAGTAGAGATGTCACCCTCGGGCAATCAAACGTGGCGGGAAAATCACCCTTTTGAATAAGTTTGTTTTGTTTGCGCATTTTCCCATACACGCGGACATTTTCAGGTGCCATGTTGAATTACCAGAGGGTTTTTCACTGTGGAACTACAACCAGCAATCCAACCCCGAAAAAAGGTTTAAGGTGGTTGAAGGATTGAACTATTAAACCCAACTTCCTCAGAGTTGAAGCTTGGAAAATGGTGAACGTGTTGCAGCATCTGTATCCCCCCATTCCTGCAGCAAAAGCTGGCAGTGCGGCACAGAGCCCCGCTGTGCCGCCACCATCAACGGTGTCTCCTGGTTAGTGAAATCCCCGTGATTGTTAGAGCTAAGCTGGTTATGGTCATGAGCAGGTGGATAAATGGTGTTCAATTCGCGGTGATCTGGGTGGTTGACAGCAACAACCAAGGAACCGCAAATATTGCCAGTTTGTCTTTACATTTAAAACCATGATTCAGTTTTAAGGGGCCTCTACTGTATTTTGCAGCCACGCAATTTCCCCAAAGAAAATCGATGTACTCCTCTCTCAGTTCTTTACACCCGCTGGTCCATATTTGGCGTGCAAGACTAGTTGACATTGACAGGGAGGTCTTGATTGTACTCTGTGGATACACAAATCGAACATAAAAGAACCATACGGATCGTAAAAAAACGCGACTCAGGCGCCAAAAAGCGCATTATTTGCGCCTTCCGTTCCTGAAGAATCGAAGTGTTTCGGGACGGACTTTTCCATTCGTTTGGTGTCCCAAATTTTACAATTTGTTTCTACTTACGTTTACCACATCAAGCACTATCTAACATTATCTAACCCATATCTAAGGTGTGATATCTATGAATATTGATATTCCATGATATTCCTTTATTCTCTAACCTGGCTGCTAAAGTTTCTTGCTGTTCCCCAAAAACCTACTGGGTCAACGTCACAGAACCGCCCGAACCGCCAGTCCTGTGTGATTGGCAAAGCGTCTACGGTGGCCCTGGCCGCCAGTAAGAGCTCAATGCATTCGCTTCCTGGGCGCGACAATGACGGTCAAATCCTGTACCTTTCAGCAGCAAAAAAGATGGTGAATAATCTGGTGTTTGTTCAGGCTCTTTAACAGGTTCTTAATGGGTGTTCAATCGTCTTGAACATCTTTGAAGCATCACGTTGTAGACGACCCAATCTGTCGCAAAGGGGGATTGCAGTTGCCAGCATACCTCTAATAGCAGGAAAATCTGCAAAAATCATCCAGAAAATTGATACGTATGAAATGATGTAAATTTGCTGATTTAAGTAGAATTCATCCCTTGTAAACCGAGATGCCCTCTCGTAAACTGGCAGTTTGATGAGGAAAACCCATCATTTGTAGATCATGTTCTGAACGGGAAACCATGGATTTTCCACATCTATTTCATGATAGCTTCTCCTAGTGTAGGGATTTTCTGGTACTTCTCCAGCTGCCAGGAAAGGCCCCGGGTGCCACCTCGCGCCAAGTTGCTCTGCAGCTCACTCGCCGGGCACTTGGTGCCCTTGGCTGCCAACCAGAGAGGCGTTGCGCCACTGCTGTCCCTCTCCTGGCACTTGGGAAAACATGGGAAAATCGTCCAGAAATGGCGATATTTATTGGAACATCCTCTATACTTGGACTTGGAGGTTTTAATGGGAAAATCTTTTATAAGTGGAGGTTTGAATGGGCAAATGATCTATTACTGGTGAAAATGAGGAAGTTTGGAGTACCCTCCAGTACACTAACATCCATAGCCATGTTTGTTACCGGAGGGTACAAATAATGCTATTTGTAGACCGTTAATGTGGAATCTATATAATCGAGTCTACCGAACATGCTTATTGTTTCTGATTGTGGTGCTTCTAGTTGCTTGTATGTATGTGTACTATGCTGCTTGTACATCTCCCATCACAGGTCAAAAACGGCTTTCTGTTGACATGTTGTTTTCCTTGAACAAGAGCACAGTTCAGTAAAAGCATGTAAAAGCTCTCCTCACATCTTTCATGATGTGTTGGACCATTGTTTTTTTATTGAAGGGCAAGAGCTTCCACTCGAAAGCCACCATTCCACACTCGAAGATCCGAAACCCAAATAAAAGATGTTGCACATCCAAAATAGTCTATCTTCTAAGAAATCAATAGAGATGCATTATCCATCTCTGTTAATATCCATCTCTCCATAAACTAACATCATCTTAATATCTAAAGATCATCTTCAATCCCTCAGAAGTCATCCAGCCGCGCTGCCCATGCACCTCGATGTCGGCACCCTCCTGCAACCATTGCTGCAACATCTCGGGTAACGCCAGTTCTGCCGCACCTGAGATATGCAGGAGATTAGGGGAACAAATGGCAGGAAAATGCAGGCAATACTCGATTCGTAATCAGCCGCAAAAGCATGTCAGTGGGCCTTGTGTTTTGTCACTTCGCCATTTCTCGGATGAAAAAAGATATGAATGGAACTAAATGGAATAAGTCAGGAAATTGGGGTTCAAGAGCAGGAGTTTACATCGTGTCCTTGACGCATCATAGAGAGCAACTATGGGATGTTACCTCTCGCGATCAAATCTGGCTTTGGAAATATCCTCGTCGTTGTCCATGATTTTCCTATTTGTTAGAACACCTGTGTATAAGGGATTTCCAATCGCCATCCATGATGATCAGAGGGCAAATTGTCACTTGTACTTAGGTACCTGAAGACTACCAACCCACGGATATATATTTCATGATCCCCCCTTTTTGGTAGGTTGAAGATCCCTGTTCTTGTTGGTTATATCAGTTACATCACTTCGAACTCAACAATGTCCCGGATACAACCATGGGATCCCAAAGTTGCAATCCTTCACGTTTCGATCTCCCTGTTGTGTTTGCACGTTGCTATCCATGCCGCAATAATTCGGAACAATTACAGTAATTACATCATATTTCATCAATGATCCAAACAATGTAGAATTCGACAATCCATCACATTTATTGTATTTTACATCTGGTAGTCTTAGCGTAACCTTGGCAATGAGAAATTCCACATGTTCCGCGAAAAAATCAGCCACAAAATTCTACAACTGGAGGATAGTCAGTGGCCATGTATGTTTACTGGGGGGTATCTCAATGGTTCTTGCTTATATATCCCCTAGATACTGATGATATGTCAATTCTCATAGAATCGTCGTCCCAAATTCCTGGCTAGGAAAAATAAATGTTGCAACCACGTGGCATTTGAACCATTTCTTGCTTACTGAGTTTCGAACGGGCCCCCAAAACAATGCCCAACAAAAACATTGCTTTAATGCAGGTGTTGAAATATGCTTGATCCCCTAGAGATGTTCCATTTGTGGATCTCTGGTCGAATCCCCGTTTTTTACCACTTTTCGTAGATCAAAATCTCAATTTCTGCAACAAGACCCAGCCCCTCCCCTATTGATCTAATGAAAATACACCAGATCTTCATCGATTTTTCCTGAAAAAAAACCACTGAAACATGTTTTCCCTGAAAGAAAACATCCACCCCCCAAACCCCCAACGCCACAGGTGACATAAAATCCATCCACCTCCCCAACCCTGGCCGCAGCACGTTGCATAGAGTGGCGCCCCCCAGCACGGCGCAGCAGCGACGTGCAAAGGCTGTGCTGTTTCACCTCCGAGGCATCCAGGGCGGTGCCTCCGTGCCTTGCTCGGGGTTCACCCGAAAAAAGACACTAGGGAAATATGGATGATTATCATGACAATGGTTTTATCATGGTTTTTAATGGTTAATTAGATTATAGTCATATCATGGTAGAGTTTGGACTTTTAGTAGGGATTAATGATTATATAATGGGGATGTATACCATGGGTAGGGGTCTTATAAGTCATAACTAAATTTGAAATATAGTAAAAACATCGTGAAGCAGAGAGAATGTTGTAGAGTCTCTTTTGTTTCAGCATGTTTCGGGGCTCAAAACATGTTCCAACCATGATTCATGAGGGTACTGAAAACATGTTTTTCAACAAAATAATGGAGTTGTTTCATGCGCATACAATTATGGTTGGGGTTTTCACCACCAAAAAATGGGGATTCAACTAGGCATAGGGGAATATTTAAAGTTTAACCACCGGTTTTTAACCCAAATATTGAGGTTTCCTTTGTTCTTCTTCCCATTGTCCAAGAATGGGGAAGGAAACCAAGCATGATAAATCCAGATAAAACCAAGCAGCACGGGGATTTCATTCAACCAACAGACAGGGGTAAATGGAGTGATAAAACAAGCCAAAATGGGAAAATTGTCCAACAATATCATGGGGGTATCATGTTGATATAGCCAAACACCAAACTATGTGGATCATACCCCCATGATTCATCTGCAGATGAATGCTGGTATTTGGACGTACTCCCAAGGCCGATTTCGGAGAGGGGGCCTTAAAACCATCGCTTTTTGTGTGGTAAAATTACCTACGATTTGATTTAATGGGAAACCATTGGTGAAACCCACATCTTTTTCTATGCCCCGGGGTCACTCCAATCTCCATCATGATTTTATAGTTTCAACCACCAGGACCCTTTAGATAGTTCTGAAAGTTGCTAAATTGCAAAGGAGCCAAAAAAAAATGCTGGCTCTATGTGTACAACCCCATGCAACAATTGCACAATTGTTTGTTCTGAAGTCCCATTATTGCTTAGAAAAGATACTAACACACAATTGTAATTACACAATTCATATCTTTCCTTTACAAAAATTGTCGCAAATACCGCAGACCAAATCATCACAATTCCATTCTTGTAACCTTATATCCGATGATGTTTCATCGTTTCAGCCAGAATTCCCATGTTTTTTCCCAATCCGATCATCGCCATAGGACTCCCCCAGCCCCCCCTGCCCTGCGCCCAGTTGCGCCAGCCGCCCGTCCCAGGATTTGAAGGGTCTGGCATTGGGCGAGGCCCAGGGATTGGCCCTGGGACGTCCGGCCGCGTCCAGCAGTAGCAGCTCCTTGGGATATTGATCGATTTAAGGGGAGATGATGGGGATGATTACCCTAAACAGCGATTTTGGAAATCCCCCATGACCATGGAACCCCCCATTTTATTGTAGAGGGCCAACCGAGTCCTCCATAAAAGGGGTATCTGAACGGCATTTCATAGCCGTAAAGCATAGCCATTTTATAGAGGAACAATCAAGGGGGGTTGCAAAATGGGATATGTTATGGGATATTTTATGGGAACTATTGGATTGACAATGGAGTGGTGTCCACTCTGGTCATCCTCAAAAATCCACCTGTAAATGAAGGTTTTCCCCCGAACGAAGTGGACATGTATAGCTGGGAAAACATCTACAAGTGGTGGATTCTTCCATGGATCTGGCAATCGAACAGAGCAATTCAAAATTATCCACTTATAGATTTAGATGATTTTCTCAGCTATAAACCTCCATTGAGTTCAGGGATTTCCCAGCCATTCATGTTTGAGTACCGGAGGGTAAGGGAAAATCTACAGATTTTGGGAATCAATGGATTGAAATGGATTGGGATTCACGGTATTTGATTGCATTGGATACTTTAATTAGTCTTTAATTATTGGGATATATATGTTGATGTCCCTTGGGGATATAACCAAGCAGGTATCAGAATCCATGGATTGGATAAGTTGGGAAAATCGAGAGGTGAAACCATGGTATCTTTACCCCTGAGTCTCGAGGTTTCCTGTGCCCTTTTTCCAATCTCCAATTAATGGGGAAGAGATTGAGATCTTCATGCTGATAATTAGTTGTCTGAGATGAAGGAAAACCGTGTCCCCGACCATTTTCGAAGGAATGGATCGTGCCTTTTCATCAAGGTCTTTCTTTCAATTGACAGGAACAAGAATCGTTCAAAAGCATCTGTTTCGAAGGAGCAGAAAGCAAACCAATTTTGAGATTTGGCGGAAAAAACCTTATCCCCCAGAGACCATGAGGGTGTGAAAAATGGGGGATGGGATAAAAAATTGGTCATATTCACCAATCATCACCAATCTTTTTGTTTTTTGTATGTTTTTGTTGGCTCTACGCTCTAGCTGGTTGGTGAAATCCCTGCACAAACCAGGTCCCATGGCCATCCAAGTTTCCAAACATCTGGAGTTGCCTGTCAATGGAGAGTGAAGAACTGTTTAGAGTAGACCCGTGAAATCATGTGAAATCAATTGATGGCGCACAAATGGGCACAATGAGAGATTTTCCACCAGCCTTTGAAGATACATCATGATACATCAACATCAAACAATAGCTGGACATGGAACCAACACTGTGATGTTTTTCGGGTCTCAAAAAATCCCTGGAGGCCGGACACTGCCCATCTGATCGGCTTGGCGTTTCTACATCCCAAGTAGTGGTTGATAATCCATGTTCAAAGTGAGTATACCCCACGAGTATCACTGGTTTATTTCATATGCTTCTTACTCACATACTCCCTTCGCTTTTATATTCTGGTGGAATGTATTGGATATCTTCATTTTCAGGGTCCGTTACTAGGGGATATTGATATTTGCCAGAAGGGACTATAAGTTTTTTACCGAACAAACATGCATATTGCACAACTCCCTCAAAAAATGCTAGTGATAATCACCCATTTGTTCACTACATACCATATTTAGTCATGGCTTAGACTGATCATCACCCATTTTTCCATACCATAGTTGATGATGGTTTTAACTGACAATATTCGCCATGATTCCACTAAATACCATCGTTCACCATAGGTTGATGATGGTTTTCACCAGTTCAACCCACCATCCTCCGTTGCTTTGATCAACGGACGCGCCTGCGGCGGCGGCCTCGTAGAGCAGCGCATTGGCCGCGCCGGGCGACAGCACGGCGCCGAACTGGCGGAGGAGCTCGGCGGCGCCGCGGCAGCCTGCTGGGGAGATGGATGAGATGATTGGAGATGATTAGGTGATTTAATAGAGGAAACCATAGGAAAATGATGATTTGATGGGTTTTTTATAGGGATTTTAATGGGATGGTTAGATGATTGGAGAAGATATCCAGATTATGATGGTATATGTTTAATGAGATGGTTCGATGATTGGATGATGGTATATGATTATAATGATTATGACGATTGTTAAATGGTTAGATGATATATGTATGGATGTAATGTAATGTAATCTAATCTAATGTAATGGAATGTATCTGTATATGTATATGTATATGTATATATATATATATACATGTATATGTATATGTATATATGTATATGTATATATGTATATATGTATATATGTATATATGTATATATGTATATATGTATATATGTATATATGTATATATGTATATATGTATCTATGTATCTATGTATCTATGTATTTAATGTATATATGTATATATGTATATATGTATATATGTATATATGTATATATGTGTCTATGTATATATATATATCTATGTATTTATGTATTTATGTATCTATGTATCCATGTATCTATGTATCTATGTATATATGTGTCTATGTATCTATGTATCTATGTATTTATGTGTCTATGTATTTAGGTATCCATGTATCCATGTATCTATGTATCTATGTATCTATGCATACATTTAAAAAGGTATATATGTACAAATGTATAAGTGTACATAAGTATATATGCATACATGTGCATATGTTTATGAATGAATGAATGAATCCTGTATGCCCGTGGGGGCGGCCCATTGAGGGCACATGAAAGGTGAAATGCAGATACATAGATTGAAATATCCACAAGTGCCACTCATGGGCAAAGTAAAGGCAGAAGTTGATGAAGTCGTCCATGAAATTTTTCCAAACATCTGGGTTCCTTGCAATCATTGTCCAGTTCTCCAGGCCCTTGTGCCGGCAAAAATCGTCAAGTTTACTGTGCCAAACAGTTGCCGGTCGACCAATCCTCCTCCGACCACCACCTTCTGGATTCCAATTTAGGACACGTACCAACCATCTGTCACTTAGTAAATTGGCTACATATGCGGCAAAATCCCAAATGTAATCCCAGCAGTTTCAATTAACAATCGAACCCGTTCATTCCACAGATGCAAGATTTCATGCCATGGTTCCCAAAAAATGCTTGCCGGTGGGCCAACAACTGATCTGATAAGTTTGCGATATTCCACATTCAAAATTTGAAGGTCATGTCGTCGAATGGACCAGTGGGACCTTCCAAAGCAAGCCACCAAAGTTATCACACTATGAAAAAAAAACGTAAGCGACGTAATCGATTGCGAACGGACACCCTACGGTCTTGCAAAATTTATTTGTGGACATGATAAGTTTTCAACGTTGTTGCGATTGGTAATGCACGTCCACACTTTGATTTGCAGAACTTTTTGCAGTGAGCATACATCCCAGCCATTTGTGGCCTATGCTTCTATTCAGGACTTGCAACGACAAACCACCTGGTGTGATCAATGCTTGCGGGGGTTGGGCTTTGGTTGTCAACACAACACGTTTGCGTTCATTTAATTCCTTTCCTGTTTGCTTCCCAATGAACCACGAACGAGTCCAGAATCCTACCGATCTCTGTGCGCTCACGGCCGAAAAGAAAAATATTTTCTGCAAATCTCAAATCCAAAAGCCAGGGCAAACTATCTGATAAATCGAAGCCAGCAAAACGCGTGTTAACTCTCCACTTCTTCCTTGCGAATTGCAAAACGGAACAAAACAGTCGCGGACTTAACACTCACCTTTGCCTCACGCCAACCTGAATATGAAAACTACGGCTGCGACCCCAATCCCCAAGAACTTCTCCACATTGATTGTGATATAACAGCTGAAAAACCCAAATTAGATGATCCGATATGCCATCTGCAGCTAGGGCATCCCAGAGAGCTTCCCACTTCACCTTGTCGAATGCTTTGGAAAGGTCCAAATTAACAACCCACACAGGTAAACCAGCATTTGTCGCCTTGTCAAGCATCAAATTTGCCGTGAGCAAGTGTTCCTAAATGCGGCGTTGTTTGCGAAAACCATGTTGCTCAGGAGGCTGCATTGCTTCCAAGGCAGCCTCGATCCGATCTAAAATCATGTATGCAAATGTTTTTTACAATAGCCGCAACCCAGCTATGGGTCTGAAGTCGGAAGTTTCAACTGCACGTGCCTTGTTAGCAATCATCAAGAAAATAGTTGACCGCCACGAGGTCGGAACACCCAAATGGAAAAGAATTGTGTTGAACACATTCAACAAATGTATGCGAAATTCCGAAGCACTGTATGCGAGAAATTCTGCCGTCAGTCCGGCTTCGTCGGCACCTTATCCAAATTTCAAGTTGTTAATGGCAGCATCGAGTTCTTCCGTGGTAAAAACGTTTGCCGATAGCATTGCAGGTTGAACTGGGTCAGGAGGCCGGCCAACAAATCTATAGAGATTCCAACATTGTCGCAAATTCATCTGCAGGAGGCTGGTCCGCGAATTTGGCACCGGAAATTGATGATACGTGTTTGCGCAATGCCCTCCAAGTACACCTGTTACCAAGGTCGCGTTGCAGTTGGCGTGTTTTCCACAAACGCTCTTCTTTCCGCTGTAATTCTCTGATTTCAAAACTCCAACGTTTGCGAACATCAGGGTCCTCACTAGTCCTGCGTTGATAGCGCATATCCCTTAAGCAATGTAAAATTCGACAACCAAAGCCTTGTGTTTTACGTGTGCCATGATTTGCGCTGTCCAAAAGTACTGCCTCAAGGTTTTCCAAGTTGGGCACGTTCATGTTTGTAAGCGCTTCCCGTATTGATTGCTGGAATGCAGAGGGCTGCCCGCTATCATCCATGATCGGTATCCAATTTTTGTATGTTTTGCGTGGATATGTGCGATATCGCACACGGGAACGGAATTTCAACCGGCAGTGGACACACCTGTGGTCAAGACCTATTGGAAAAGAATCATCGACCCAACTCATATCATACAAGAAACGCACATTTTCAAGTATAAAATCTAAGTGTACCTTACCTCCGCCGGCTGTTCTGCGACAAGTCCAATTGCAAGTCTCCGATGTCAAACGGTTTACAATTTAGAGCCCATGCATGCAAACCCACCGTGAAAAGGGCCAACCTCCATCGTTCCGGGGGCCAATGCCACAAGTGCCAACCAACTCTGAATCATTGTCCGGGTGTGGCATTCCGACATTTGCATTGAAATCACCGCCGCACACAAGAATTGCACCATCCGATTCACATGCGTCCAGCCAGAGGTTTAACATTTCATACCCTTCAATCAGGTTGTTGTCGGTGTCCCATGACGTCGGGAAATAGCAAGCAAAACAATGGAAGCGAAGACCGCCAAAATAAAAATTGTAGAGCGCAAGTTCTGGATGAATAGGCATGAAATGAGAGATCACCAATTTTTTCCAGAAAAAACTGTGACACCGCAATAGCAACACCTCTATGATTTTCCCCGCCGCTCATGACATTTTTGGTGCCGCCGCTTGTCATGAAACACTCTTCCAGTTTTTCACGCCAAGTTTCCGAAAAGAAAAACAAATCAAAAGTCGCAAAATCCAATTCAAATAAGAAATCTTGCACATTTGTGGTTGTAACATGCAAGGAAACGGTTTCATGCAAAGGAGTGATGCCTGCAGCATCATCCGTTTCGGGATCCAACGGTTGTCCAACACTTGAATTCCAAAACTGTCTGCTACCGATCCACTTGAAGCCTCCTTTTGTTTCGTCCTATTACAACTCCGCCGTGAAATCCTCCATGGCATCTGGAATGTCTTGGTTTATGATCTTCTCATCCGTCCATGCGGAGCCCCCGCTGGGCGGGACCAAAGCCACCGGAAGCAACCTGCCATGGGTTTTGACGACGACCTTGAAAGACTTGTAGTTCACGATAATGTTTTGCGCATCAATGTTTCCAATTTCGAGCAGATAATTCTTGAGTTTACTAGTTGTTTCGCACCGTTTGCGTTCCGACGCTGATCGATTTTCTGAGAACCCACGATTTGGATGTTTGCATGCCAACGTTCTGTTTTTGTTCCGAACGAATTTCATTGCTTGCATTGGCAATTCAAAATGCACAAAGGCGATTGGAGGATCACTGGTGGTAATCTCCAAGTCGTTGAAGCCAACCACATGCGTCATGATATCCCGGACCATGCTTTCCGCTTCCTCCATACATTCTTCGACAAAACCTCCAAGAACGACGATAGACTTGTCAACTGGTTCCGTTTGGACCGGGAGTGTGGTTTGTTTTGACAGCTGATCCTCGATCATTTACAGGACGAAAGGCGTTGTGGCCGTTGAATAAGAAGGCCGTGGTCTCCCGGTCAGCCGCTGGCGGCCCCTGCTTGTGAGCATCGATCTTCAAAAGAATCTGTCTGCGATCCCGCAACCGCAAAGGTAGCAATTGGTTGTGAGTAACCCAGTGTTGAGGGAAACGTTTTCCAGTCAACAAAGAAGAGGTGCGCAAAAGCCAAGGACAACTGCGCGCAGGGTCCCCCAAACCCAATTGAGAACAATGCCCCCGGCCAGAAGCAAATTTGAGGTCGTCGATCCAGATAAGCAAAGACACAAACTCACATACAGGAGTCACCATCAGGAAGCAACGAGGGTAGAGCCAGCAAATACATGGAATATCATGTAATGTCAATGTCCATACTGAAGAAACAGAAGGCCCAAACCAATGCCGATGCGGTTTTCACTATCCTGAATAGCAATCCAATCCATAGTAGGCATTCTCCTCGCCAGATTTCGCCATGGCAGAGAGGCACAGCAAGAACGGGAGAAACTCACAATTGTGCCAAATACCTGGCGCATCGCCCTCGCACGACAAAGTAGCTCTTGACAACGCATTGTGACGACACATTGCCTGACGATGCATCGCCCTCCGACGACACATGAGCCTTTGACGACGCATTGTGACGACACATTGCTTGACGACGCGTTACCAACTGACGCCGCGTTGTGATCTTGGGGATTACGTGGGAGGACACATCGTCTGTAGCGGCCATTTGCGGCGCATTCCTCGCGGTCCGTCACGGTTTGCCCCATTTCAAACAACCGACTAATCCACGGATTTTAGGACAAGGACCTTCTTCGACAACCGTTGTTTAAAAAAACTGTTCAGCAAAGTTTTTTTCCAACAAATATAGTGCTTCTTTCCGACAAACATGGTCCATCCCGACAATGTATTCAAATCTTGGGAACATTGGACATGTAGCCAAATTATCGATACATAACTATTATTCATTTATTTGAAATCCAGGCTTTGCAGGGATTTATTGGAGCGGCCAGTGCCTGCGAGTGGCTGCCAGTGGCTGCGAGTGGCTGCGAGTGGCTGCGCGCTGCCAAACATGCATGGCAAACCTCAAATCTAAGAAAAGGTTCCGTAGGAGAATATTTTCTTTGAAATTTGGAGGTTGGGAAAGAAAAAATTATCGTATCTCATGCCGGGCCAGGATAATCTAGATCATGTGGCAAATTGTATATAATACCCATGACTTCCATAACCGACGTGTTGCAAATCGCACCGCCTTTTCACACAAAAAATATACGTCGAAACAAGGTACTGGCGCCAGTAGCAACCCTGAAAAATTCGATGTTGTTCAAAACGGCAAGAACATAATACCTGCATCCAGGCGCCTTTTTTTTTACGTGGAAGTCAAAATTTTGATGCTGAACATTGCTGGTGGTTGGAAGAAGGTATGACTCCTGTCATCTTGGGCCCATGGCATTGTGGTTTTCAAGGTTTCCTTTGTGGAATAAAAATAATAAGGAACCTAATTTTCCATGTTATGTCGTGTAGCAGCGTCTGTGTTAAACAAAACGCATTTCAAACCATTTCAAGCAGCATAACATCAAATTGGAATTGAAGTCAACACCTTTGTCACCCGAAGAAATTGTTTTGCCTCTTTTCATGTTTTGTCGGTTGCCATTTTGGCAAGATCTCCGAAGAGGTGTTCACGGTGTTTGAAATGAAGAACCGAAACTAGAATCTACTTTTCAAGTCCTGGGTTGTGTTTCTCACCGGATCCTGCGCGAGCCCCCAACCAAGCCTTTGGGAACAAAACGCTTCAACTGGCGCCAAATTTGATCCAAGGTTTGTGTCCCTGTGAACTGTGGGAGTTTGCGCATTTTGACCAACTTACTGTATTGAGCTGCATTTTGATGCGCGCCACATTGCGGAAAGATGGCTGCAGAACTTTGGTTTCCGACTTCCCAGCACGAGATCCACCGGCATGGATACTCAAAGGAATTTTTCATTCATTTACTTGAAACATTTTGTGCTTCGTGCACCCGGGACAGACTCTGTGACTGGCATTGGGCCAGGTGTCAGAATGACACAGAGTAGGTTTTGCATGATAAATTTCACCGGTGGAACATAAGATGGAGAAAGTTGACATAAACTATGATAAGTGCCGTGGGCGTGCCGTAGCGTAGCAGCATCTTTCGGACATGACCGTAGGATGAGGTAACATGACGTGAACATGAGAAGTGACGCGAGCGTGCCGTAGCGTAGCTTCCTCTGTTGTACCGGAACGTAGGATGAAGTAACATGACGTGAACCATGATGAGGGACGTGAGCGTGCCGTAGCGTAGCATCATCTCCCGTACATGAACGTAAGAAGAAACAACATGATGTGTGAGCCATGATAGGTGATGTGAGCGCGCCGCAGCGTAACATCATCACTTGTGCAGGAACATGAATTGAAGTGACGTGACGTCGGCCATGAGCAGTGACGTGAGCCTGCCGTAGTGTACAGATGTAGCATCGTCTCGGTATGCAAGCGTGATTGAGCGTTCTTGCCCCCCACCCCCCGGCCCGAAACCGGAAGGAACACAAAAGAGGACGTACTCACAAAATCCGTTCCGAAACTTCGAAAAACAATATTGATTCAAGAGAGGCTGTTCAGGGCAGGCATAGTTAGCTTTCGCATTCAAACCATTGATGTTTCATGTCTGTTTGCACATCACCCAGGTCAGCCAATGCAAACCAAGCAACATGTCATCAACTGTGTGTGCAAGTGCGAGGGCTGATCCTAGAACGCAGCATCACGTGCGCAAGCGCAAAAGAGGATTCCAGAACGTAGCATCAAGCGTGCGGGAAAGTGTAAGAGGAGATCTTGGACCGTAGCATCAAGTGTGTGGGAAAGTGTAAGAGGAGATCCTGGACCGTAGCATCAAGTGCCTGGGCAAGTGCAGGGAAGGCCCTAGAACGTACAGTAGCATGAAGCGCGCGGGTGCAAGGGAAGATCCGAAACAGTAGCATCAAGTGCGTGGGCAAGTGCAAAGAACGATCATAGGCCGCAGCATGGAGTGTGCAAATGCTAGAGATGATCCTAGCACCAAGCGTGCAAGTGCAAGAGAAGATTTTTAGAACGCGGCATCAAGTGTGCAAGTGGAAGAAAAACTCCTGGACTCTAGCATCGAAATGCGCGCAAATGAAACAGAAGATCCTAGAACGTAGCATCAAATGTGTGGGTAAGGCTAGAAACATGCTAGAGCGTAGCACCAAGTGCATGCGCAAGAGCATGTGGCTGGCTGACGATTTATTTGCCCCCACGCTTCGCCTCAGCTACGCTATTTGGTTCGTTACTTTTTCTTTTCGCTTCAATTCTTTTATTCTTTTCGGTACTTTCTTCCTTTTGTTTCAGTTTTGCCATTTCGTGCGTCATTTAGTTTTCTTTCTTTACTTGCATCCAGTTCGTGTACATGAGTGTATACATTTTCCATCATTTCAACTCTTCCATACTGGTTGTTTACTAAGTTGTTTACCTCTATAGTTCGTTTCAACTCCCTGATTCCGTTTGGTACTTCCGTCCTTTCATCTAAATGCATGCTTTTATTCCCATTGGTACTGTTTTTTTTTTGCTTTCATTTCAACTCTTCCATCTGTTTGTCTGCCTCTTCGTTGCGTTGCAACTTTTCCATTCCGGTCGATACTTCCTTCCTTCCGTTCGGACTCTTCCTCCCTTCGGTACGACTCTAGCTTTTCCTTGGTTGCTATCGGGCTTTCGCTTCAAGTCTTCCATTCCGTTCGTTACTTTTTCCTTTCGTTTCAATTCTGCGTGGGAACTGAAAGAATAAGTACCGAACGAGACTTAAAACACAAAGAATGCCGTTGAAATGGAAAACGTGAGATAAAGGGCAGAGGTAATGAATGGAATGGGGGCGCTGGACCGAAAGGAAGTAATTATCAAATATTATTAATATTATCGAATGGCGTGGAAGAGTTGCAACGAAAATCTACGAAACAATAACAAACCAGATGGAAGAGTTGAAACGAAAGGAAGAGGTTCACGAACCGGATTCCAGTCTTTCATTTCGCTCCTTACTTTGTTCCTTGTGTTTCAAATGTTCCATGTCGTTTCTTGTTTTGGATTCCGCCGCTTCAAGTGTGTAGCATCAAGTGCTGTGAGTAAAGCGTTTCCATGTTGGAACCCAACGTAAACACAAAACTTTAGCGTCACTCAACAAGCTGTTCATCAAAATGTCCACGGCTGATTGACGCTCCGTGGCCGCACCCCATGCAAACCTTTTGCGTCTGTGCTAGCCATCCTTCGCATTGCGTCTCCCCTCTCCAGGTCGCTGTGATTGAAATCCAGGAGCTATTTGCTGATATTTACGGCATTTTCTGGTTTAAGGAACTATTCTTGGATTCCTCCCGCCTGCCTAATGTGCCGTTTTTCTCCTTTCGTTTCTGTGGTTTCAGTTCTTTTGTTTGATTGTTTTTTTGCTTCTGTGTTTCTCCGATTTTATGTTGATATATTATATATTTGTCTTTCTGTTTTTTTGTTTCTCTGTTTTTTTCCGCGTCTGCGTTGTTTGTTTCTCTGTTTTTTTGCTTCTTTGTTTTTCTGTTTCTCTGTTTTTCCCGAATGCGTAGCGAAGGGTTCTCGTTTTACCTTGGGGGTCTGGGGGTTGAGCTGTGTTCGGTCTTGACGTTCGCCAACCGTCCTCCCAACCGTCTGCGTGTATGCGTTGTTGCCGTGCCTATGAGGAAGGCTACAAAAGCGGTCATGTTTGGACGCTTGGACGTTTCAAACGCGTCGAAACGTCATTTCCTGTGGCAGGTGTGGGATGTTTCATGATGTGACGAAAGTCGTTCTGTGTGGCAGGCGCAATACCTTTGCGTCGTTTTCAGAAGATGAGTTTCATTTTTCGTGGCAGGCGCAGCACTTTGCAGACCTGAATCGTCATTTTTCGTGGCAGGTGCAGCCCTTTAGACGTGTTGTGTTGCGTGTTTATTGTCAGGGCTGCGTCAAGTGGTGACAACGTGCAAATCGTGTGGCAATGATGGCATTTTCTGAGATGTGGTGAAAATTGATAGAGGCCTCGTACGAGAAATGCTCGTATTCAGCTTTCCAACATGTTCACATGAGGAAAACTCCAAACCCCCTCGTTTTTAGAGGTTTCCGAAGAGGTTGTAACGTCGTTGCGTGGCACTTAGTGATATTCTCATGTGTCTGGAAAAAGCGTCGAAAGTCGTTTTGTGTGGCAGGCGCGGCGCAATACTTTTGCGTCGTTTTAAGAAGATGAGATTCATTTTTCGTGGCAGGCGCAGCACTTTGGAGACCTCCAACGTCATTTTTCATTGCAGGTGCAGCACTTTAGACGTGTCGTGTTGCGTGATTTTTGCGAATTGCATTGTCAGGGCTGTGTCAAGTGGTGACAATGTGCAAATCGTGTGGCAGGCGTGGGGCATTCTCAAAGTCTCATTTTGCATGGCAGGCGCAGCATTTGGTGCAGATCCGTCGAGTCTGGAACGTCATCTTGCGTGGCAGGCCCAGTATTTAGTGCAGTCACTTTAGACTTGACCCCCTCCAGTCTCTACTCTACACTTTACACTGCACACTTGACAATCAACACTTAACACTCTACACTTTACACTTCGCACTACACACTTCACACTCGACACTTTACACTTGACACTTCCCACTTTGCACTCCACACTTTGCACTCTACAATCCAAACTCTACAAGTCACACTTTGCACTTCACACTCTGCGCTCTACACTTTGCACTTCACACTTCACACTTGACACTCCACACTTCACTTTACACCCTACACTTTACCCTCAACACTCCACACTTCACAGTCCACACTCCACACCCCACACTCTACACTTTACACTTCACACTCCACATTTTACACTACACTGTGCACTCAACACTCCACACTTCACACTTCACACTCTACACACTCCATACTCCACACTTCACATCCCACACTCTACGCTTCACACTCCACACTCCACACTCCACACCCCACACTCTACACTTTACACTTCGCACTCTGCACTTTACACTTCCCCTTTTACACTCCGCGCTTCACATCCCACACTCTACACTGCACACTCCACACTCCACACCCCACACTCTACACTCTACACTTTACACTTCGCACTCTGCACTTTACACTTGCCCTTTCACACTCCACACTTCACATCCCACACTCTACACTGCACACTCCACACTCCACACCCCACACTCTACACTTTATACTCCACACTTCACACTCCACACTTGACACTTTACACTCCACTAAACACTTTAACACTCAACACTTCACACTTTACACTCCACACTCGCCACTCTACACTTTAAACTCAGCACTCTACACTTCACACTCCGCACTCTACACTTTACACTTCACACTTTACACTCGGCACTTTACACTCTACACTTCACACTTCACAGTTTAGACTCCGCACCGCTTCACACTCTACAGTTTACACTCCACTTCACACCTTACACTTTACACTGCACGCTTCACACTTTGCACATCACACTGCGTACTCCACACTCTACACTTTACACTTCACACTTTCCACCTCACACTGTGCACTTCTCACTGCACGCTCTACACTTTACACTTCACACTCCACGCTCTACACTTTACACTTCAGGATTTACACTCCACACCTCGCACTTTACGCTCCCCACTCTACACTTCACACTCCACACTCTACACTTTACACTTCACGCTTCACACATTACACTTTACGCTCTGCACTTTGCACTCCACACTCTAAACTCTACACTTTACGCTCTACACTCCACTCTCTACACGTCACGCTTCACAGTTTACTCTCCGCACTTTACACTCTACATTTTACACCCGCACTTCACGCTTCACAATCCACAGCCTACACTCCACACTCTACACTTCCCACTCCACACTTCACACTTTGCACTCCGCACTCTACACTTTACATTTCACACTTCACACTCCCCACTCGACACTTTACACTCGCCACTCTACACTTCACACTTTACACTCCACATTTAACACCTTACACTCCACACTTCACACTCTACACTCCACACTTCCCACTTCAAACTCTACACTCTACACTTCACGCTTCACACTCTACACTTTACGCTCTACACTTGACACTCCACACTCTACAGTCACACTTTTTACTCCACTCTACACTTCACACTTCACACCTTACACTTTACACACTCTACACTTTACACTCCACAGCCTACACATTTACAGCCTACACTTTACACTTCACACCTTACACTCCCCACTCTACACTTTACCCTCAACACTACACCTTCACACTTTACACTCCACACTTCGCACCTTACACTCCCGACTCTACGCTCTACACTTCACACTTTACACTTCACTCTGTACAGCTTATACTCCACACTTTACACTCCACACTTCACTCTTTACACTCGACACTTCACACGTCACACTCCACACTCCACATTCTAAACTTTACACTCCACAGTCTACACTTTACACTTTACACTCCTCACTCTGTAGTCCGTCTCATTCCACACTCCACAGTGTACACTGGTGCGGAAGCAAGGCAAGAATTTACAAGATTGTTCAGATGACGTGTTCCAGAAAAGTCTTTTACGTGACCGCATTCGGGTTTGTTGGTTGCTCTTGTTTTTTGTTTTTTTGTTTGTTTGCTTTTGCGGCTTTTTGCTTTTCTACTTGCCTCCTTGATATTCTGCTTAGTTCCGACTGCAACTACAACTTCATTAATTAGGTCCAGCGCCAGCAGCACAAACAACAAGAGCAACGAAAATAAGAGGACCAACAAGAACAACAAAAACAGAACAAGATGCAGCCCACGAACCCGAATGCTCACACGAACCTTCTTGACACTCCTGACATGACACTCTTGGGAAGACATTCCTGGGAGACACTCTTGGGANTGCAGCCCACGAACCCGAATGCTCACACGAACCTTCTTGACACTCCTGACATGACACTCTTGGGAAGACATTCCTGGGAGACACTCTTGGGAGACACTCCTGGCAGACACTCTTGGAAGACACCCTTGGCATGACACGCTTGGGAGACACTCTTGGGAGACACGCTTGAGAAGACACTCTTGGCATGACATTCTTGGGAAGACACCCTTGAGAAGACACTCTTGGCATGACACTCTTGGCATGACACTCTTGAGAAACACTCCTAGGAGACAATCTTGGGAGACACTCTTGGGAGACACTCTTGGCATTGACACTCTCGGCAAGACTCTCTTGGGAGACACTCTTGGCATGACACTCTTGGGAAGACACTCTTGGGAGATACTCCTGGCATGAAACTCTTGGAAGACACTCCTGGGAGACACACTTNCTCTTGGGAGACACTCTTGGCATGACACTCTTGGGAGACACTCTTGGGAGACACTCTTGGGAAGACACTCTTGGGAGAACACTCCTGGGAGACAATCTTTCTTGGGAGACACTCTTGGGAAGACACTCTTGGGAAGACACTCTTGGGAGAACACTCCTGGGAGACAATCTTGGGAGACACTCTTGGGAAGACACTCTTGGGAAGACCTCTTGGGAAGAC
>BGPT01001536.1:93386-107184 GCA_003297045.1 Symbiodinium sp. clade C Y103
GTTGTTGGTTGTTGTTGGTTGTTGTTGGTTGTTGTTGGTTGTTGTTGGTTGTTGTTGGTTGTTGTTGGTTGTTGTTGGTTGTTGTTGGTGTTGTTGTTGTTGTTGTGGTTGTTGTTGTTGTTGTCGTTGTTGTTGTTGTTGTTGTTGTGGTTGTTGTTTTTGTTTTTGTTGTCGTTGTCGTTGTCGTTGTCGTTGTTGTTGTTGTTGTTGTTGTTGTTGTTATGGTTGTCGTTTTTGTTGTCGTTGTTGTTGTTGTTGTTGTTGTTGTTGTATTTTTGTTGTTGTTGTGGTTGTGGTTGTGGTTGTTGTTGTTGTTGTTGTTGTTGTTTTGATTCTTGAAGGTTTTTGTGAATAAGGTCATTGAAATATGTACGCAGTGGACATTCACACATTGTATGCAATTTTTTAATTTTATCTCTTTTGGCAGGTTCTTTATGTTGTTTCATTTCCTTTTTTTTTCATTCGCTCTTTCATTTCCAATTGTTTTGCATCTGCAATATTCCCTTTTCCTTCCATGCCTGGATTACATGTTTTCCATGGTTCAGTAGACTCATGTGTCTGGTTATTCTTCTTACACGTTGAGCACGTTTTATACACAATTTCCTCCATATGTTACTATGGGCAATCCTCTTATATATATATATATATCAAAACATTATGAACAAATTTATTCGGTGGTTTGTTGGGAAAGGCTTGTCTGCCTTTTCAAAACTTTCCATTCATATTATCATGTCATTTTACTTTCATTTTACCATGCCATATCATTTCATATCACTGTGCCCTGTTTGGATAAAGGTGGTTTCCAGAAGCAGAACGTGCAGTCTTTGGCGTTGATGGGATATGTATGTATATGCATACATCTATACATACGTCAATATTTCCCGCAACTAGTAACACATAACTTACACAAGGAAGACGGCTCACTTTTTAAGTACCCAGTACTATGGATATATTATATTACTGCTCCTCACGTTTTCTTTTAGCAAACCAGTGACACAATCCTTATTTCTTCGGCTTTCTCAATGTCCAATCTTGGATATTTGTCCAGGTTCCTTGCAGTTATTTTTTACGTTTGGCATAATCTATATCACAGAAATGTAGCGTGTTGACCAAATGTTGTTTCACCAGTAATTGAATGGGAGGATAGTCAGTAAATAAAGTTGAATGTTTGAAGCATTTTATGATATCAATCATGTCCAATGTTACTTTATTGACTCCTTCAACCTTCGAGTTTTCAATTTGATGGACTGTGCCCACCCATCAAAATTCAAAGTCAGCAATGTGATTTTGTTGATAATCCCAGGTGAAAATCTCATCGTTCTGCAAACGCAAGGATATGACATTTCATTTCATTTTCATTGCAACTGCTCGAACAGAACTACTATATATGACCGCACAATTCTCAAACATCAATATCTATATACATTACTATCAATATATTTGTAAATTCAGACCATAGTACCAGTGATATGATCTTGTTTGATGACAGAATAGTCCAAGGTTTGTTGTTTGGGCTGTTTGATTTTGCCATTCGTCAACATGTCAATGCATTGTTTCTGTTTATCCTCAAAGGTTCGCTTTGGCCTACCCAATTCCTCCTCCTGACCGAGCTATCTTCTATTTGACATGGAAGCCTTCAAATTTGTAAAAGTGTGGTTCTTCTGTTTGAAAAGTTGCTTTAATATCTTAATGCACCGTATCCTGGAGAATAGCTGCAAATGCAGGTGACAAGGATGCGCCAGCTACAGCAGATTGGGTTGCTGAGTGGTGCCCGGAGAGGCCAATCTTTTCTCAGCTGGTGTCTCAAATTTTGCAAAAAACAATCTTGCATTTCTGGATTTGCTGCTAGGCCAGGACCCTATGAGCTAAATGTGCAGTACATGAGCTGTGAGGGCCAGGATGAGCACGAAGAAATTGCTGGACCAGCATGGCAGTTGGTAGTACCTGGGCTCAGAGTTGAGGAGAGAACAAATTTTGTTCCCCAAAAATTTTGCGACGTGCGCTGCGCCAGCTTTTTTCCATTCTTCGGTTGGACCACGCCAGCTGGCTGTATGGCAACAAAATCTGAGGTGGAACCTGTCTTGCGCAGCTTGGCGCCATGCAAAACGGAACAAGCGCAGAGTTTGATTTCTGGTCGGGAAAAGTTCAGATTTCGAGACCAAAACATGGGGTAGGGATTGGATTGTGCGTGCGTTTTTGCGGTGGCAAGCACCCAATGAGAGCATGAATGGCGCCAACAAGAAAGTTTGCATGAGGTGTTCAGGGCCAACATCTTCCAGCACGCTCCGCGTTTTGGATGCGCTTCAGAAATGAGGCATTTGCAAGGAATTTGGCAACTTGCAGTCCATGCAAACTTTCTTTGATGGAGATCAGATCCATCTTCCAAGGTGACCCAGCTGACGGTTTTATCTCGCCTTGCCGGTCCCATCGAGCGCTGGCCTGAAACACTCTTGCCACAGGCGTGCTCCCCGTGGGTACCGAAGGGCACATATACAGTCTTAGTTCATACCGCCGAACTAGAACATCCAAACACTTATATAATCGGGGAGAGGTTTGCTGGTGGCTGAGATTTTTGCCCGTTTATTGGCATTTTCATTTTAACTTTGAGCTGACTTGGTGATATGATGCGCCTGCGATGCCGAACTGCCAAGTGTCAGCTTTAGCTCGCCTTCAACATGAATGCTGATCTCCTGGAGACAGCAATGGAGGAAGCGAGAGAGAAACACGTAATGACGTAATGCATACGTTTTGAAATTGTTCCTGTCTCTAGGCTAGGACTCCAGGGTTTTCAAAACACATTTTTTTATTTTGATTTGATTCAGATATGATTTGTTGTTATGATTTGTTGTAACTGGGTCTTGCAGTTATCACAACTGATATGGTTTTAGTAATGATTTTGATGTGGCCCCATTCCTGTTCGGATCTGGAAACATACATATCCTGTTACTATAATTTTGGCTCAAGAAAATAGCGCTGCTGCCTGCTTGTGTCATACTTTTTTCTGCATGGTAGCGGAGCACTTGGTTGCTCTGGTGGCTTGGATTGTGGGATTCGTGTGAGTTACGTGGGCAAAGGAAGGTGCGAAGTGATCGCATCATCGCGCGGTCGACCCGAATCTTGCGGAAGGCGAAAGGGATCCGCAAGAGGAAAAGGTACTTCCCTTACCTTGGTGAATACCTCCGGACTGTGAACAAGCACCTGGCCACAAGACTCAAGACACTATGGCTCAAAGGGGACTGAGCCTGGAGGAGTTGCTGCTCAAGTGGCACCGCTTGGTGCTGCCCAGCTCCAGCAACAGGTGAACCAGCAAAAATGCACAGGTGGCACAGCTAGCGCAAGCGCAGCAGGAGACAGTGACGGCAACACAGCAAGTTGTCCTGCATAAGTGATGGTAGCAGACCTGGAGCACCATGTTCCAGTCGCTGTCTCAGAGCCAGAAAGACTTTGCCGAAGTCATGAAGGCGCAGCAGAACAAGAAGTTCACACTGATTGATACAAAGGTTTGGCAAAGCCTGACCACTTCTTGGGGTCAGAGGAGAACTTCCTGTACTGGCGTACTAGGATCGAAAGTTTCCCGGTGGCGTCAATGCCTGAGATGAAGGAAGTCTTGGAGTGGATCGAGGAGTTCAATGGTGAGATCAGCAAAGCGACGTGCAAGCAGCTTGGGGGGCTGTGAGCCCTTCGCACAAGGCAGTCGAAGGGATTGAGCAGGTCGATGCACAACTTCATGCCTCTCGGTGGTACGAAGTGCCCGCAAGAATCAAGGGTTCAAGCGCTGGCGCAGGTTGCTGCGCCGGTTTGGCCCGAGCACTGGCAATTGGCGCCGTGCCAAGTTGAAGGCCACTCGGGTGGAAGAATTTTCCGCGGCAGTGGAATCTTGGGAGGAAGCCGTACGCCTGTATGCCTGTATGCAAGTCGAAAACGAAGTGAGCATGAGATTGACAAGGACAATAAAATCCGTTCTTGAGGCCCTATGCCCTCAAGAAATAGACTGCCACCACAGCTCAACAGGCAGCGTTACTCCAGCTGTGCCGATGTGAGAGCCGAGCTGGTGACCTACTTGGAAACGAAGCTTGGGACCCGCATCAAAGCCTTCAACTTTGCTGGGTCAAGCGATCTATGGGCGTTGGTGCCTTCAAGAAGGGCAAAGGAAAGAGCAAGGGCAAAGGCGGAAAGAACGCAGTGGCCTGGCAAGGGCAAGAATTCTAAGGGATCTCCCAGTGAAGGAAAAGGGTCTGGTAAGGGATCCAAGTCCGGTTCTGGGAAAGAATTTCGAACATGCCACGACGCCGGAGAGACCGGACATCTGCAAAAAGACTGTTGGAGTGCAGGTGGCGGAGCTGCGAGCAAGGGAGCAGCCGAAAGGGAAAGCAAAAGCCAAAGAAGGACCCAGCAAAAATGCACAGAAAGGAGGACAAGGAGTAAGTAACCTGGAAGAGGAACCTGAAGCTGAAACAGCAGAAACGGGGTTTCTCAGCATAGCTGCTCTAGATGGAGCCGAGACTGAGCCCAAGGAGGAAGGGTTTGAAAGAGCCGTTTGTTCCAGGTCGTTGCTGGCGGCTCGGACAATGAGGAGCCCAAGTACACCATGGTGAAGCCGGGGGAAGTTGAATGCACTGAGCCTTGCGACGCATGCCAGAGAACAATTGGGACCCAGCATCACTACCACGAGTGCAGCGCATGTGAGGCCGAGCGTGAAAGGGCAATCTCCAAAGACGGCAACCCAAGAAGAAGCCAAGTGGAGGATCCCAGAGGCAGTCCACTATGTGGTCGATAAGACCATTTGTCTGACCAAAGGAATCTCTTTGGAAAGTTTCCACAGGATGAAGGGAGGATGCCAAGGAGAAGCTTCGAAGAGTTTTTGATCCAGGTCTAAGAGCAGAGATGAGACTTCCGAGACGCTGAGGAAGCTTGGGGTCAAAAGAGAGGAGTATCGCATCAAGTTCTTCGAACGGCTGACTGGGAAGACGCTTCATGGAGCGAGTCGAACCCATGGTCCGGATCCTTCTCCAGGCCAAGATGAGCCGAGCCGAGCTTCTAGTTCGACCGAGCTCCCGTCAAGGCCAATGGGCATTTTCGCAACTACGATCATGCATGGGACAATTGAAATGATGGAAATCAGCCTCGATGCCGAGAAGCGTGAGAAAGCATTGCAGCTGAATTTGAAGAATGCGAGGATGAGGAGCAATACAAGATCATCGAAGCCCGGATGAAGGAAATCGACCGACGCAAAGACGATCTGAAGAAACAGATTCGGGAGAATAGCCAAAGGGCCAAAGAGAAGAAGAAGGAAGGATCCTTTGTGCTGAGTGAAGACAATATGCTGGACCAGTCATGGCATGATGCAAGGTATCATGCCGCTATCAAAGCAGGAGTCAGCCACTCTGCAGCATGGGCGCAAGAGAAGAAGCGTCGGCGGGCCGCCTTGGCTCGGAAGAAGGGTGTTGCAGGTAGGGCTCAAGAGAAACTCGAGCTTGATAGGAAATGGCATGAGGAGTTCGACAGTGGAAGAGTCAAGGACGAAGAATACAAAGACGAAACCTATGGAGGAGTCGAGACCGAAGCTGTTGTAGAAGATGGTGACAAAATGAATGCTGAAGGAAGAATCAAAGCAGATACGCAGAGGAGAGCTGAAGACGAAGGACGAGGGTGTCTTGGTGAAGCCAGCTCGCAAGTACCGAAGGCTGATGCAGGACGAAGTTGGAAAGTTCAAGCGGGTGATGAACCGCGCAAGAGTCGACATCCGGAAGGCCAGACCCCGGGTGATGATGAAGAACCAGAAACAAAAGAGATTTCAGCGGGGGAAGCAAGCATGAAAGGAGAAGAGGAAGAAGGACGAGTTCAACTTCTACCTCAACCATAAGCACGACCAGATGATAGTTTCAAGTTCAAGACGGACCGAGAGCTTGGGTTCATCACGGAACGCATGAACGAGAGGATCAAGAGCGAGCAGAATGTGAGGTTGACGGAAGGGTGAGAGTGAGATCAACTCCTTTGAATCCACTGCCGAAGCTCAGCGGAGTGAAAAGGGTTGGACAAAGCTGGTAGTCAAATTCGACACTAGGGCGATCGCAAGACTAGACCAGTGCTACTACGTCCTACAAAACATCCTCAGGAGAATTGCTCGAAAGCGAAGGCTAAGATCACCACGGCCGGGTCCGAAGCGTCCAGGGCAGGTAGGTGAATGTCCACAGAACACTTGTGAGTGGGGCAGCTGTGGCAAAGAAGAACATGGTGGTTTTGGGAGGTGACAACGGCAGCATCATCCCCAAGAACAGTAAAAGATCGCCATGGAAATAAAGAAGCATCTAGAGATGCTGAAAAAGAAGTACCTTGAGGAGATGACGGAGATGTATGCGCACAAGGACATCTACGTCTTCGATCTATGGGTCAATGGCACGGTGCAACAAGAGGATGTCGGGTTTCTCCCGGCAGGCCAGGAGCCTGTAAGGCCGGATGCAGATGCCGGGGCGGATCCCGGCGTTGAGGAGGCAAAGGTAGATGAGGTGAGGCCAGTGAGGGACGAAAGCCTATAGGCGTTGAAGTCTCCACTTACGGCAGAGGAGATCGAAGAGCATGAGATGATGATGGGGCACCCGATGCACAAGGACTCTTGGAACAACATTGCAAAGTGGAACTCGGGGAAAAGGGTCTCCCATTCGATCTGCTGTCTCCAGTCTTGCTTTCTTCCAGCACGATCTCAGCTCCCCACACCGCAGCCTTTACTGCGCTCTTCAACCTTTATAGACGGTTCATTGTCACTTCTCATGATCAGCCTCTTGCAACCAACCTCGTCCAGAACTCCCAGCAGGAAGTTCATGGCGAAGTTGCCATTCCCTTTTGCAGGGACCGGCGCCGCCCACAGCATCCCAGTGTGGTCATCCTTCACCTGAAGATGGGGAAGACCTTCTTCTTGCTCGCTGAAGTAGAAGTAGTCCACCCACAAGGTAGTGACACCTTCCATCTCTCTAAGTCTTTTGACTTCAGGTTCGTCCCAACTTGCAGTTGGTTTGAGATGTTCGTGAAGAAAGAATCTTCCGTTCTTATGTTGTTCCTCGCAAGCATCCACTGCAATTCTCAGGTGTTCTCTGCCTTCGGCCAAAATGGCCTCGTTCTCCTCTGCTGTTCTCTTTTGTTTGCATTGCTCAAATTCTGCAACGGACCACGGAGGTGTCCGATTAGGAAATCTCGGCTTTCAGAAGTCCTTTCAAAGCCCGCTTGTCCCCCTCCTTGGAAAGATCCGAGTACTCCCTTTGTCGTTCTTGAAGTGGCTCAAGTCGATTGCAAAACCTGGTTGTAGCCCAAACCGATTGGCTTGGCTTGTGAAACATTCGACTTTGAACCGCCCAATGCCACAAGCAGTTGGCCGATTTCCAGCACCTCTTCGCTGGGTGCTCCTGCATACATTCTGGCCTGCAAATGCCGGCCACATCCTTCACTACCTGTCTCTTCACCATCTTGCTGTCCGAAGCTGAAGTCGTGCTCTTGCCTTCTTTATGGATTTCCTTCATAAGATCTGCAAACGGCAAACGTTCTTTCACTGTCCATCGGGTCAGGTGCTCTCTTGACCTTGAGACCTTTCGGTCCTTTCATCTTTCACCCTCTGATCGCTTTTGCTTGCCACTCCATCGCCACCACGTTTTGAAGAAGACGGCTGACCCAGCAAGTCGACTCGCTCCTCAGGCTTTGAGCCGGCCGAGCCATTGGTTCAACTCGCTCCATTGCTGGCTGCTTCATGGCATCCCGGGCATTCATTTCTTCGTCTGCATTTGGGACATCTTCCAGTGCAGGCTGGTCTCCTCCGGCATGATCTGTTTCAGCCTTTCTCTTCTGGGCCCTCTCAATTCTCAGCTTTCCTTCTTCTGTTGCCGTGAGCCTTTGTTCAGACATTCACTGTTACGTGATGGAACCGGCAACCCTGTTTGGATTGCGATACACCCTGGACATCCCAAAGTGTAGTTTCCTCCACGTCCTTTCTCGACGTAGAGATTTCTTGGCATCACGCTGCGCCGGCTCTGGCGTCATCTTCCCTTCCGCTGCTGGAAGCTCTATCTTCACCAGCAAGGAATTCACATCCTCCACCGCTTTCGGCCTCAGATTCCATGGCGTCCCTTTCAAATTTTTCAGGTCTTCAGGATCCCACCGATCATGTTGAGACGTCTTTTGACACTGCCACCCTTGATGACTTCATCCTTTGGCCTGATCAGGTTCCGACCTTGCGTGCCCACGTATCGTCCGACCATGAGCTTGCTCTCCAGATCACCGCGCCCTGTTGTGTAACTCTTCAACGGCTTGCATTTCTCCGAATGTTACCGTTGGCGTATTGGTGTGGCCGTCTTGGCCCAGCCGATTTCTGGACAGATATCTGGACATGAGAAAACATCCGTGCCTTGCCACCCAGCTCAAAAGCGGGTGTTTGCCCCTACTTCAACACCCATGTGTTCCTGAAGTGCGCTTTTCATGGCCCAACGCTGCCTCTTGCACTGCTTGATAGGTGATTGGATCATGTGACATCGCCAATGTGCAAATGGCACGTGACTGGTGAAGATGAGCAGGGAGTGGGGTTCATCCGCAAGAATATGCAATGGCCGCAATGGATGACAAACCCGAGGATCATCAAAGGAAAATGCAAGGGCACCCACAGACATGTGCATCCACCACGTCTTGTTTCTGCTATACTCCGTGAGATTCGAAATGAGCTGAGAAAGTCTGGAGAATTGAGCCAGTTGAAGGAGAAGACTGCAGGTCCATCACCCGATGGATCAATGAACCAACTTACCGAGGAGTTGCAGCCAGTGTTCGACTGGGTAAATGAACATGGCGGACCATACTACGACTCCGTGGCTGGAATGCCGCTGGATCCACAGAAGGTCCAGGCAGCAAGAAAAGAAGAGATGAAATGGGTTCACAAGCAAGACTTATGGGAATTGGTCCATGAAGACCGATGCTGGCAAGAGACTGGCCAGAAACCCGTAAGTTTGAATTGGGTAGACCGTAGATCGAAATAAAGGCTATGGGGTGCATGGGAATTTCAGGAGTCAGTTAGTTGTCAGGGAGGTGAAGAAGACGTCCACTCCGCTCGCTGGCAGCATCCGAAAGCTTTTCTGCCATGCCTCCGCTAGCAGCCTTGAAAGCGCTATGCTTTTTATTGGCAAGCAAGAGGACAAGTGCTTTTGGAAAGCCCTACAACACTTGACTTCTGGACATTTCGCAGGCGCACTCCTATGGTGTATCCACGAGAATAATGTTCTGTACCCTACCTGGAGTCAAGAAATACCTGGAAAATGCGCCTTGCTCAAAGCACAGCATGTGCGGGGCGTTGGGTGCAGCGGCGGCAGGACACCCACACGTCGCTGTTGATCGAGCATAACATTGTCCCAAGTGCTGGTTGGCCCTTCAATCTTCCATCACAACAAGAGTGATAGCAGGATACTGTGTCACCGGGATGACTTCCTGATACTGGCCGACGAGGAAGGACAGAAGTTTGTGCAATCGGTGTAGGCAAAGAAGTTCGAATAAAGTGTCGATGGGCGTGTTGGACCCGAACCTCAAGATGGCACAGCCTTCAACAGCATTATCCAGTTCGACAAGTCGACAGGGGTGGTGTATTATGAAGCAGACCCACGGCATGGCGAAGGCGTTGTGAAGCAGTTGAACCTCGAGAAAGCTAAGGAGGTGTCTACACCGGGTGAGAAGGTCAGCGCAGCACTCAAGGCGATGCAACTGCCGACCTTACCTGCTTATAAGCTAACCAATACAGATCGTTAGTGATGCGCAGCGCGTATCTCTCCGCAGGAGCGGGTGGACCTATTATTAGATGTGAGAATGTCAAATCGCCCGTGGGGTTCATGAGTGCTCCAACGTTGGGGCGTGTAAAAAGGCTATAGGGCGCTACTTGAAAGGCCATGTACGAGTGGTTCAGGAGTTCAATTCCTCAAGAGTGAAGCTGCGACAACAGCCTTAGGAGTGAGGGCCAGGTATGCCGACTGGGGAATAGAGACCGAGCTTGTGGGGAAGATGGACGGCTGTGCACAATAGGAGGGGCCTGGGTAAAGCCAGGCACATACAGACCCGTTTTCTATGGGTGCAACATCAGGTGGCTGAGCAGGAAATTTGGATAGAGAAGGTGCCTGCGACAGAAAATCTCAGTGACATCTGTACACAACCCGTGGTCAAGAGTTGTACCAAAGGGACATGACCAATATAGGACAGTACATAAGGAAAGGGAAATCATCCCTGGCGAAGCAAGGGGTGTAGAAGCGGTGATGGGAAAACTCCATAAAACTCCCATCTAGCCTCGGAGGTGTTCGGATGTGGAAACATACATATCCTTCAACCCCCTGCCACGTTGTTAATTTTGGCTCACGAAAATAGCTCTGCTGCCTGCTTTGGGGTGTCATACATACTTTTCTGCAATTCCAAAACCATATCAGAACCATATCAAAGTCATATCCAAGACCATATGGAAATCAGAACCCAGACCACATCCAAATTATAACAAAACCATATCGAAATCATAACCACAAAAATCAAAGCATATCGAAAGCATATCTTTCAATATTTTCAAAACAATATTGAAATAAATTCAATAAGAAACAATTTCTTGAGTTTGGCTTCCCAAAGGGCTTGTGGTGTTATAACTTGAGGACTTTCCCTCAGGACGATCCCTGAGCCAGGCATCCATGGGCTACAACATGATCCACTTCACTCCAATACAGCCGCCAGGTTGCGTGGCAGCATCCTTGCAATGCGACAGACGTCACTATAGTGAGTGAGGGGTCCCATTCGCGCGCCAGGTGAGAGTGGGAGCTGCTATGCGCTGGATGATCAGGCACAGCTTGGGACTTTGCGCAAGTGTCTTGCGAATCTTTGGCTTGTGAAGTCCTGGCAGGCAGATATTGACCCTAGCCTCATGGAGTCCCCGCCATCAGACAAGGAGGGCAGGCAGGCAAATTTCAGTTGTTCTTGGCAAGGCCATTGTCAACTTGCAACCTGCCGCCACATTCACAGGTGGAAAGTGGTTCAGCAGTCAGTGGCTTCTCGGTAGTAAGTTTTGCTACGCGGCTGCGCTGGACCAGGAGTTGGTCAATGTACTGGTTTGGTTTTTGGCTAGTTCGAACTTTAGTTTCGAATGGTTTTTGAAGATGTTCCCCTCTGTGGTTGTCCGTTTGGAAATGGAACATTTCGCTACCCAGGGTTTTTTGACAGTATTGAAGGGGTTGCCTCTTGCCTCGTCTCCCTCCTCGGCTGAATAGCTTTGGTCCCAGGAAAGCTTGGAAAATGCGGGCCTTCTGTCAGCCATGGACATCGTATTGAACCACTGTGCAGGATTGTGGGCTGATTTTGCGCATGGTGTCATCCCTGCCTTGCGGTCTGCAGCCTTTAAGCTTGATATGATTTACTGTGCGCTATACACTTCCCACCGCGTGATTGATGTTCGATTCTTCCAAGAAGGTCTGTATGCAACGCCTGTGACCAGTCAGGAAGTGCACCTTGGCTTTTGGAAGAGCCAGAGTCTGCCTACAACGCGTCTTGGCTTTCAGAGCCTTTCAGGTCTTGCAACTCTCAAAGTGTAAAATAGAGAGAGAGAGAGTGTGTGTTTCTGCATGCTTAAGTTTGTGATAGTGGTGGCAAAAGACAAAACAGAAAGAGCATTCCAAGAATCTACGTCGTCACACAGACGTGCGGCGCCGGATTATTTCGCTTGCTATATGATGTTTCCACATTTTCACAACTTGCTTGCAAGGTGAAGAATTGCCCACATTTGGCAGCAGCTGCTGAGCTTGATCTAAAGTTGGTCCTTTCCTCAGGAATGTTCTTACCTTTGTGGCGTTTGTTACTGAGTTACTGTCAGAAAGTCAGAAAGCACCCTGACAGGCTTGGTTCTCAAATGAGTTGAAGAAGGGCAACTTTGGCGGTCCAAACATTCAGGACCTTGCACATCGACGCATTGCCTGACACACACACACACATTTATATATATATATATATATAATGCAAAACGCATTTCCCCGCAAGCCTAGATCTTTTGAGAAGCCGTAGCGACTGTCAGCAGGCATTGTTGGCTGTACCCACTGCCCCTGGCAGAATCATGGAGACCTTGAGCGCGTTCTTGGAGGAATTCGACAGCATGTTCTGGGTGCGCTCAATCTGCGTAGCTTTGCTGAACGCGATGTTTTGTCATCGTGAATTTTTACATCACCACTACCGCTACCACTACCATTACCGTCACCACCGCCACCGCCACCACCGCCACCACCACCACCACCACCACCTCCACCTCCACCTCCGCCTCTGCCTCCGCCTCCAACCTCCACCTCACCTCCACCTCCACCTCCGCCACTTCCACCACCTCGATCACCTCCACCACCTCCACCACTTCCACCACCTGCACCTCCACCTCCACCTCCACCTCCACCTCCACCTCCACCGCCACCTCCACCTCCACCAGCATCATCGATCATCGATCATCGATCATCGATCATCGATCATCGATCATCGATCATCGATCATTGATCATCGATCATCGATCTCGATCACCGATCACCGATCATCGATCGACAATAGCAATAGAAATAGATAACAATAAATACCAGTAGTACCGCACAAGGCGGTGGCGGAAGTTTCAGAATAGGAAACCTATAGGAGAGGTTCGTTGTTGTGAGTCATGGATGGCAGAGCAGATCCACTGATGGATCAAAAGGTGGTTGGAGCGTCGGCGTATCTATCTGTCTACCTATCTGCCTGCCTAACTAACGGACTAACTGACTAACTGACTAACTGACTGACTGACTGACTAACTAACTAACTAACAAATTGACTAACTGACTAACTAACTGACCCACTGACTAACTGACTAACTGACTAACTGACTAACCGACTAACCGACTAACCGACTAACCGACCAACCGACTAACCGACTAACCGACTAACTGACTAACTGACTAACTGACTAACTGACTAACTGACTAACTGACTAACTGACAAACAAACTAACTAACTGACTATCTAACTGACTGACTAACTGACTAACTGACTAAGTGAGTAACTGACTAACTGACTGACTAACTGACAAACTAACTGACAAACTAACTAACTAAGTTGTTAAGTTGTTGAGTTGTTGAGTTGTTAAGTGGTTAAGTGGTTAAGTTGTTAAGTTGTGCAATTGTTAAGTGGTTAAGTTGTTAAGTTGTTAACTGACATCTCAAAATTTGCTTAAAACCCTCAGTTTTTGACACTTTTGACATGGAAACGTGCTTCGCGCCACAACGGCGTGCACTTTTTCGACATCGAAGCATCATCGAATCGTCAAAAAGTGCTCCGAACCCCTCACGTTTTTACGATTTTCACTTCGAAATGTGCTTCGCGCCACAGCGCCGTACACTTTTTCGACATCNGTGCACTTTTTCCACATCTCAACTTCCAAAAGTGCTCCGAACCTGACAGTTTTTAACACTTTTTACTTCCAAATGTGCTTCGCGCCACAGCGCCGTGCACTTTTGCCACATCTCATCTTCCAAAAGTTGTCCGAACGTGACAGTTTTCAACACTTTTTACTTCCAAATGTGCTTCGCGCCACAACGCCGTGCACTTTTTCCACATCTCAACTTCCAAAAGTGCTCTGAAGGTGACAGTTTTTGACACTTTTTACTTTCAAATGTGCTTCGCGCCACAACGCCGTGCACTTTTCCCACATCTTAACTTCCAAAAGTGGTCCGAAGCTGAGGTGTTTTAACACTTTTTACTTCCAAATGTGCTTCGCGCCACAACGGCGTGCAATTTTTCATCTCTCATCTGC
>BGPT01001536.1:107197-151959 GCA_003297045.1 Symbiodinium sp. clade C Y103
TGGAAAAAACACAGTGTTTCGCGACTTTCCTACCTTTTCGCACACCTGCATCTCTTCTCTTCTGACTTTCTCATCTCTTATCTTCTCTCTTCTGACTTTGTCATCTCTGATCTTCTCACTTTTGACTTTTCTCACCTCTGCTTTTCAACTGTCCATATTGTCGGAAGTTTCACTTCTAAACTTCCTTCGATCAATATTTCAATTTCAATTTCAAAATCATCATCATCCTCCTCCTCCTCCTCCTCCTCCTCCTCCTCGTCGTCGTCGTCGTCGTCGTCGTCGTCGTCGTCGTCGTCCTCGTCGTCGTCCTCGTCGTCGTCATCATCATCATCATCATCATTATCATCATCATTGCCGACCGTATCACCATATCATCATTTCATGAAATGACACCGGGTATCATATCATATCATATCATCTCATATCGTTTTCATATCATATCATATCATATCAAATCATATCATATCAAATCATATCATTTCATATCATATCATGTAATCATATCTTCATATCATCATATCATCGGCATCATCCTCATCTTTATCCTCATCCTCATCCTCATCTTCATCCTCGTATTCAGCCTCATCCTTATCCTTATCCTCATCCTCATCTTCATCCTTATAGTCATCCTCATCCTCATCCTCATCCTGATCTTCATCCTCATGCTCATCTTGATCCTCATCCTCATCCTGATCTTCATCCTCATCCTCATCCTCCTCCTCCTCCTCATCCTCGTCGTTGTACTCCACTGGTTTTGGTGAAGATATTTGCGTATATTTGCTGCTTTTGATCCTTTGGACCTTTGTACCAGCTTTGATGCTCACCATGAAACCCAGGCGAATATTTTCGTGTGAACGAAGCGCTGTCCATTGAAGCCTGGAAGACCAGCGAATCCACTGAATCCAGGAGATGAAGGGTGCGTGGAACAAACTCGTAGTGGTTGAATAGTTTCAAAGGTCCATCATTTTCAGGGTTTACCTGCGTTGATGATTTTGATTTTGATTGATCTTGATAATGCTGGATATCTTTGGGATGTGGGGCACCACCACACGCCAACACACTAGGACATCGCAGCAAAACACCTATGAGTTCCTGAAGAACAGTTTGCTGCCATCTCTTGGAGCCAATCGCTCCGGCGTTGTTATTCCTGGACAAGTCTCTAAGCAGCTGTGCCCAAACATCGATGTGTTGAAAACTCACATGTCGAGACTCCAGTCTGACTTGGCTGCTCACTTCAATGGTATTGAGCAGGACATTCTTCAGTCTTTGCGTGGAACTATTGAACACGAGAGGCTTGTACAGAAGAAAGGGCCAGTGGGGGATGGAAATTCTGCTTTGGTTGAGCCTTACTTCCGGCGTTTGCAGCTAACGTCAGCTGCTGTCGAACGTTTGGGCTATGATGAGGAAATTGTTGCGCACAATGGATGGGTCATGGATTGGCCTGCAACTGAGGACTTTGCGGCCCCTTCCTGGCGAATGGTGTACCTGAGGCGTCACCTATGTGTTTGGACGGATACGGTGAAGCTGCGCTACGGTGACAGCGAGGCTGACGCCCCATTTGTATGGAAACATATGACCGACTATGCGGTCAGCATGGCGAAGATCTTCCATGCAATCCGCTTGGACAATGCGCATTCAACACCTTTGCATGTGAGTCGGCATGTTCTAGCGCGAGTTCGCGAGGTGAATCCTCATTGTTGGGTGTTCGCCGAATTGTTCACAGGGAACTTCGAGACAGACTTGCTGTACCAGAGGACTTTGGGGATCAATGCTTTAATCCGTGAGGCAATGCAATGTGACAGCCCAGCTGACTTAGGAAACAAACTTCAAAGCCCAATTTGGAATGGCCATCCAGTTGGAGCACTCTCTCCCATCCCCACCCTTGACCGTGTACCGCCCACTCAAAAGACGCACCAGAAGCACCTGAGCAAATGTCCGTCAAGAACCTTGTTGGCAGCACCGGCTCGCGAAGCAGTGCCTTTGTTGCCCCGGCATTGCCCCGCTCTTCTCTTCGATTGCACCCATGACAACCAGACGCCTGCGCAAAAGAGGCATCCCCGGGATGCTCTTCCCAATGCAGCTTTGGTGGCAGCGAGCTGTGCCAGCGCGGGGAGTGTGCGAGGCTATGATGAGCTCTTCCCAACCAATCCTTCAGTGGTGTCAGAGCGCAGATGCTATCAGAAAGCGCCTGAAGTTGAGGAGCTGAAGCTGGGTGGCTTTGGATCTACGACAAAAGATGTACAGCCAGAAGAAACCGAAATCGAGACGGAGAAAGAGTTTGAGATCACTTGGCATAGGAACGCTGCAAAGGTTGTAGCACGTGGTGCTTGGGATGGTTGGAGTGCAGACCTGAACTTCACTAAAGCTTCAGATGGTGTTTGGACTGCCAAGCTGAAGGTGCAGATTTGCCAGCTACCCTTGCAGTACAAATTCATCGTGGATGAGCAATGGACCATCAATGAGCAGCTTCCGCTGGCCCAGGATGAGCATGGAAACCGTAACAACGTGCTCAGCATCCCGGGCATTGCGCCAGGCATTGCCCCAAGTGGCTCGATCTCGATGTCAGGACCCGATGCTTTGATCAACAAATTGCCAGGAATTTTGACAGTGAAGCAGGTGTTGAACAAGTTGCATTCGCAACTTGGCAAAGATGGCTACACTGAAATCCAGGTTCAATTCCTTGCAGATGATACCCTTGCAGTCGAGAGGCGGTCCCCGGACAATTCCCATTCGGTGTGGTTCGTGATTCGTTCGGCCTTCTGGAGAAATCGCATGGGTGATGGCCTTGATGCAAAAGTGTTGGAACTTGATGGTGTCCTTTCACACCTTCACATTGCAGCCACTCTGTTCATAGGGGATCAGCATGAAAATGGCTACCGCCAGAAGCAGTGTCTCTCTGGCCTGGAGTGCTTTCTGCATGTTTACGGCTCCATGCAAGAAGTTGCTCACACTTGGACAGAGGGTGGGAATTCCAAGGTTCGACTGACCAGGTTCCCACCTGGTAGCGTGTTGGTGTTCAGTACAGATGCATCCAAGGCTCAGCAAAGGCACTCAGCAGTGATGAAGCTCCTAGCAGCTGAAGAGATTTACAGTCCACTTTTTGGCCTAGAACTGCATCAGCTGAATTACTTGCTTTACTCCTGTGAGGCTGAGGAAAGGGATCGTTCCAATGGCAAACGTGGCGCCTATGGGATTCCAGGTTCAGGGCCTTTGGCGTATTGCGGTCTGATGGGTGTCTGTGCTGCTCTGGATGAGGCAAGGTGCAGTTTTACCGAGGACCAGCTGTTGAATGCACCAATTGCCAACAATCTTCGTGCAGGTGATTGGCTTATCCAGTGCTTGGTGGATCGTTTGGTGGATATGCCAGGCTTAGAACAGGTCAGAGATTGGCTGCGAAGGGCAGCTCAAATCCTGGCAGGATGCCCAAGGACCCTGGCTCCTTTTTACTTCGATCTTTTGGTGCCAGGGCTATGCGCTGCGGCCAGCAACTGCTTCTTGGAAGGTTCTTCAGATTTCATTGCAGTGTCCAGCTACAGTTCTGATCTGATACGCAATTTGGCTTTGGCCACTGCGCAGTTCTGGGGAGCGACAAAGTCAGCGCCCTTGCATTGGGATCGTGCTCAGACAGAAGGCTGGCATAAACTCCCATCTCTCTGCGCTGGCCTGCCACACTTCTCGGCCGGATTCATGCGGAACTGGGGACGTGACACCTTCATCTCCCTGCGAGGTTGCCTTCTTGTGACTGGTCATTTCCAAGAGGCCCGTGACACGCTCCTTGTGTACGCGAATGTTATTCGGCATGGACTGTGTCCAAACTTGTTGGATGCAGCAAATCGACCGCGCTACAATGCCCGTGATGCGACCTGGTTTTTTATGCAAGCCATTCAGGACTATGTGGCAGAATCTCCGGAGGGTGAGGAGTTTTTGTCAGCGCCAGTGAGCTTGAAGTGGCCTGTGAAAGACTGGGATGCAGAGTTGTCGGATTTGGAGCCGCAGACCATTTCTGATTTGATTCATTTGATTTTCTCGGCGCATGCCAGGGGGATCAAGTTCCGTGAGTGGGGTGCTGGCCGCGGCCCAGATGCTGGCAAGGGTGCCTTGGCTGCATGAAGTTTGTGGGAATTTTGCGCAGGTTTGCTGGCACAGCCAGCGTGATCGGCGTGAATCAGCTTTTGCTTTTTCTGTTTTTTCTTTGTGTTTTTGGGTTGTTCCGTCCTGCATGAGGTATCGATGACGACATGAGCGAGAGGGGCTTCGATGTGAGTGTGAGCTTGGATGAGACGTCAGGCGTCATCTATGGTGGCAGTGAGCACAACTGTGGCACTTGGATGGACAAAATGGGATCATCAGCAAAAGCTGGGAACAAAGGCAAGCCAGCCACTCCAAGGGATGGTGCAGCTGTGGAAATCATAGGTTTGTTGAAGTCTTCTCTGCGATGGGTGTGCGAACTGAACAAGAAAGTCTTCAAATACGATGCTGTGCAGACATCCTCAGGAAAATCTCTTCAATACAGCGAGTGGAACCAACGCCTCCAAGCAAACTTTGAGCGATTGTTTTGGATAGATCCTGATGAGAAAGGAGGTGCATCATGCGCAGGAATCTACAGAGATACCGTGGGAGCAAGCAGGAAATGGCAAGACACACAGCTGCGGCCCAATTTCTGCATTGCAATGTCAGTTGCACCGGAGCTCTTTGCACCAGAGCGTGCCCAGGCTGCTTTGTCCACAGTGGCCAGTCGTCTCATTGGACCGTTGGGTATTTGCACCCTGGATCCAGCAGACAAAGAGTACCGCGGCGACTACCACAATGACAATCACTCCGCAGACACAGCAATCGCACATGGCTGGAATTATCACCAGGGGCCCGAGTGGGTTTGGCCGCTGGGCTTCTTTTTGGAGGCGTGGCACCACCACGGAAGCAATGGTGAGTCCGATGGAGCGAGACAGGCCATGCGCTGGCTGGCGGAGCATCGGTCCATGTTGCGCAAAGCCCCATGGAGATCGTTGCCGGAGTTGACCAACAGCAAAGGACAGCATTGTCACCACTCCTGTCCGGCTCAGGCATGGAGTTTGGGCACGCTCCTCGCCGCCCTGCGAGTCATGAACCGGTGACTGCAATACACCGTGACCAACACAAACTTGGACTGAGATGTGGAAGGCTACATTTGTCGGGTCTGAGAGGTAAGAGATTTGTACAATTATTTAAATTGAAGTGGAGTGGTATGCCTGCAAACAGAGGCAGAAGGCACAGCAGAGGCCACAAGTCACTAGCAACTAAAACAAGTATTGAATACCAAGAGTGAAACTGACGTCAGACTATCCAATGTTTGACTAGACGGTTGCAATTTTTCCGGTGCATTCTCAGGGCTTCTGCCGAACATGGTTGAAGCAGGCTTTTTGAAAACTGACTCCTCTCTCAGTCGTGCTGCTTGGCTGAAGTAGCTCAGGCAAGTTTCTTCTCGTATTCGCAGAGACTCATTGCTGCACCAATTCTTTGCTCACCCTTTTCATCCAACATGAAACCTGTTATTACGAGTCTTATTCCTTGCTTTGAATCTTCTTGATGCTTAGTGTTGGGTTCCGAACCAGGTTCGGGAGGACAAACGATGCTATCATGCATGTATGTTCATACACAACATGTGTATATACATGCACGTTCATACCCTAATATCTTTTTACACCCCAAATCTGCAAGCTCCCATGTCATGTGCTCTTGCCCTGGAAGTCCCAAGATTTTTCTCAAAAATTCTCATGTCATGTGCCAAAAACAAGGAACCCCGTACACTTTTTGGAAGTGCATAACTCCCATCTCATGTGCAAAGAACAAGGCTGAATTGACCGCAAGGTCCCAAGACACCTGCGCCCTGCGCCGACTATATATATTATAGATGAATAGATAGAAAATCAAATAGTGAATGCAAAGTATATACATCATAGATGCATAAATGAATAGATAGATACATAAATAGCAATAAACCACATATTCTTTTCACACACACACAAAACAAAAGAAAAAACTGTAACATACATTGCTTTCGTTTGAGTCAAGTGAGTATGAGACAGGGCTCATAAGGTCAGTGTTCGCCCAAAAGTGGCGCCTCTAGACTTTGGGCGGGTTCATCACCACTGGACCCTGTGAATACAGGACTTGCTGTGTTGGTGTGTCCTGCTGCAGCCTGCTTGAATAGCTCATCGTCAGACTGGTTCCAGTTCCACAATAGAAGAAGGCAACAAAAACTGCTGTGTCAGCTTTCTGTGTGGTTGGATTTTGGCCGAACTTCAAGACTCAATAAATCAAGACTCAATAAATCACCCTTGCACTGATTTTTTTTCTGCGAATGCGCGAGTGCAGGCCTTTGGCTTATAATGACTTGCAGCTAAATGAACGGTGGGCTGCACTGTTGCCATGGAGGATGGACGGCCTCGTGTGACACTGATCGCCAAGGCAGACAAGGCCGACAAGGCTGAGAAGTTGGCTGAGCCTCCTGAGTTGCGGGGTGATGGGCGCCTTCGACCAGCACCTGCGCGCGTTCGGCCCAGAGAAGAGAAGGAGGCCACGGTGACGGTGGTGCGGCCTAGCCCGCGAAAGTCGGTGCCCAGCAACGCCAAAATTCCTCAAAGTGGGACGGGGACAGGGACTGCGGGGACGGGGACTGCGGCTTTGGCTCCTTCAGTGAGCCCAGCCAAAGCTCGGCCAGTGAAACGGTCTGCTGCAGCCAGTGGACTGGATGCAAATGGATCCATCCCAAAGCGCAAGGGGGTCAGCAATGCCTTGAAAGTCGGCGTTCCCGCGCCACGTGCACCCAATAAGTCACCTGCTGTACCAACAACCGTGAAATCGAATGGTGCAGATGCAGATGCCAGGACCTAAGGCCTCAGGCTATGAACTCATGTTGGTGATTCCACTCAGCTCTTGAATTTTATCAACATCATGAACATCCATAGACTCCTCAACCGCACCTTGTCAACTTTGACTCACTAGCCCTAGCTCAGTGACCTTCATGGCTGAGGTTGTGGTGACCTCTGCTATAGTGAAACCACCAGCGCCTCCCAGAGCTGCGGATGCCCCACCACTCTCTGCGGCTTTGTTCAATGTCGGAGGGCAGACGTTCCAAGTGGCAGCGAAGCTCATCAGATCAAAGGCCGAAACTTTGCCCGCCAAGCTTTTGGCCAAGGCTGCAGATCCTACTAGACCACTGCATGTCCCAGTGGATATTTGCCCCGAACGATTTCGAATCTTGCTGGACTGGTATCGCTATGGCGAGATTTGGGTGCCCAATACTGTGGCAACCAAAGCTGTCCTACGAGATGCAGCGCGTCGACGGCTTAGTTTTTCATTTGCCAGCTTGGAGAATGAAGTCTAAAGGATCACCAAAGGAATCTTGCAATTGAGCCGGAGCAAAATGTGCGAAGGACTACCACAACACGCTCAAATGGTCCCGGGAAGATGGACAAGTTCATCCACAATACTCTTTTGACTTGTGATTTACTGTAATTGCTATGGGACCGTGGTGACGCCAAGAAAAATTGAGACTGCTGTTCCAAACAAAAGCCAGCAAAGTCTAAGGTTTGGATTTCCCGAACGAGATTGTCGTGAATGGTGTGCTGCGCAGCCTGCATCAGTTAGATGCCAATCAAGTTGGGCGATCATTGCTCACCGGAGTCATCAACAGGCCGATTTTCTAATCTTTTCTTTCTCAGTGTGGCTGTTTCAGACGACGACATTAATCAGCAATACTTTGTTGCCTTATGTCTTATGTTGCTTTGCAGGTGGCAAGGCTTCCAGCCCTTTTTTGCAAACGTTCTGAGCCAGATAGACGAACACTTCAAGTCTGTTGCGCCGTGTGCTTAGTGCTGTCACTGTAGGCGTGAAGTGTTGCAGTTGTTTCCTGGCATCCCTTTCTGAAGGATTTTTCAAGAAAAGTGCGCACTTCAAATGCCAGTTGGACTTGGGAGTGATTTGCTGTTTGCCCTTCAGCGAGATGAATCGTGAGCACGCATCAATACGTATCAACACAACCGAGCTAGGCTGGCTAGGGTCAAGTTTCTTCATAGTGGACACCAGTCTGATGTCGATGTTCCTGCAAGCCCCAAAGGTCGCAATCTGCAGCTAGCGTAGAAGCAAAGGACGAGGAAGCAGCGTGTGCAGAGGAGGCATTTGATTTTCCCCGCTTTGTTGTCCCACTCTTCAGCGAGGAGGCTGGGCTGTTGTCTTCAGTTTTTGCCTGTTTAGTCCGCAAAATTGCATAGTAATCATTTTGGTAATCAACACGGATGCCTACAGTCTCAGTCTGTTGAATTCTTGGTGTGGCCCCCTGTCCCTGACAGGGATGGGTGTCGCCGAACCATATTTGTAGTGCATCAAGGGCGCGAATTTTGGCGCTGAAGTTGGAGGAGCTGGGGTACCTCTGTGAATTTTCGGATGCGGACTTGCTGGTCAGCTTGCCTCTCAAGCTTCGATGCGAGCTACAAGCTGCGGGTCTCTTGATCAAAGAGTGTGAGTTGAAACACGAAGGTCACGAAGGGTCTTGAGATTGCACATTGTCACAGCACTGTTTGTGGTGACTTCAAGTTTGAACATTTTCAATGTTTAATGACCCATGATGCAAGCCTATGCAGCATAGATCGGAAGAGCTTGATTTTGAAGTGTCACCTTAGGTGGTCACGAAGGAGTTGGAGAACCTCCGCCTCAAAGTGAAGCAAAGGACGGTGTAGGCGTAGGTGTAAAAAACGCATACCTTGCCAAGACTGGAGCTTAGGTCTTGAACAGCTCAGAGTCTTAGGTTTCAGGTTGTTAGCTCCAATGGGTGAGGAAGCAAAGTGCTTGCTCACCCGTCCTAAACGACATGGTGAACTTGATGTGGTAGAAGGAAAGCGTGTTGTCTGGAACTGTGATGAGACAAGTTTACGCCACAAACCTTTCGGCTTGGTGGAACTGAACACGTGTCAAGCAGCCCTGCATCCGTTTGTACCATTTATGTCACTCCATGACACAGCATGACGGTGTTTTGTCTTGGTTCAAGGTGCTCCTCAGTGTTTGCCCCTGGAAGTCTGCGCCAAGTGTAGGCCCCCACTCAGCAGTCGCCATCCCTTCGCTGATTTTTTTCCACTTGCTGCTCTGATGGTCACCAGGGTCCTGTACCGTGGCTATCCATGGCTATGACATCCAAATGGTCGAAACGCGTGCTGACCGTTGGAGATGGAGATTTGTCCTTCTCCCTAGCACTGGTCCGAGCCTTTGACGTCCAACTGGTCGCAACGACTTGGCTGAGTTCTGAAGACCTGGTCCAGAGATACCGCTCTGCTGCTGGGACTCGAGATGAACTTCTTGAAAGAGGAGTGCCTGTTCTACACGAAGTTGATGCTTGCAATCTCCAAAGACTCGCAGAACTTGGGTATGTCACCCCATTTGATGTTGCTATATTCAATTTTCCTCACCTGGGAGATGTTGCGGTGGACTGTCATCGTCCAGGCAGCGAGCATGTGCGGAAACATGTGGCATTGCTGTCTCATTTTCTTCATTCGGCTAGATCAGTCGCACGTGAAGTTCACATCACTCTTTGCGGCGAGCAAGCGACCCTTTGGGATCTTCATAGGTCTGCAGAACGACTTGGATGGCTGGAGAATCGGCGTCTTGTATGTAATGTGAGGTCTTGCGCTCGACCGTTTCATAAGACGTGCAAGTGCAAACTGAAAGAGAGACATGCGCCGCATGAAAAGCACCCTGAATTGCCGAGAGACATGTTTTGGATCAGCTTGGGGGAGTAGTTTGGCAATGTTTTGCCATGATGTGTCCCGTTTGGAAATGGAGAGGCCTGGAGGCTCCTCCCACAACCCCCAGCCAAGGAGACATGCCCCAGCAGATGTAGTGGCCTTGACGCATTGAGCGGCCAGTTGTGGAGAACCAAACTGAAGCAAGAATCAGTCAGATCTTACAAGAAAAGGGTAAGGATAAGTCGAAAACATATGAAACTTATGAAACATATTGAAACATATAGTCATACTGTTGGGAAAGCTTTTCTTCGAATTGGCTTTGTGGGTTTCCAAGGATGAGTTTGCGTCTGGGTCACTTGCAAGTTTGAGCCGTGTCCCAACGCAAGCATCCTGGAGATCTAGGAGGAAATGGAGGAACGGATCCTTGGGTTTCGTTCACTGGGCCTCCCAGTATGGCTATGAGCACCGACGACACGAAGGGGAACAACTTATGAACATCAGCAATTGCACCACCTTTGTGTTCACACTCAAAGCTGGCCTACCCCTCAAGGGAATCTCAGGAGACCCTTCCATCGCAGACTATCAGTGCAGTATTTGCGGACAAAAGTTTGAGAATGATCATGCTCTGACGCTCCATTTCCGAGCTCCAGCTCTGCCAGACAGCTCGGTTCAGTCATATACTTGTAGTCAATGCTCCCGAGTTTTCCTTTCTCAACGTGCTTTAAAGCAGCATGTTGTCTCATGCAGCTCAAAGTTCACCCATCATGAAGCAGATCTTCCTGGACAAGCTGGGTACAGCATTCGACCTGCACCTGCCGATCTTGTTTCTATGGAATTGGTGGTTGACACCGACGGTGAACGATTCTGGCACTTTGCCCGCCAAAGAGAGGCGTTCCGGAAGCTCCTTCCAACCAAGGCCTCTGTGAAACGAGCCATCGCAGGGGGTGAATTGACGTTGAATGGTGAGGGTGCAGAAGACAGCCGGATACTGCATCCAGGCGATGTAGTGCAGCTGCGACTGAACAAGGTGCGCGAGGCCGAAGATGCTGGTGCAGCGAGGGCCAGATTGGTTCGAGTGGTTTCTTTGCACCACGACGGCCGATTGGTTTTGGCAGACTTGGCCTCTCCTCCGGCAGGTTCAGATGGTTCAGTAGCACCATGGCAGCTAGTTCGCTCAGTTTGCCCTCCTGATGTCGCAATTGTGTGGAAGCCAAGTGGCATGAGAAGCCTGGGCCAACATGCCGGAACGTTGCAGGCATCTCTGCCTTTGGTGCCTGAGATGCGCACCCGCAACCTTGTACCCATGCCACTCAGCAGGCTGGAGATTGGTTGTAGCGGATTGAGTCTTGTGGCCTTGACTGATAAGATTCGCACGGAACTACAGGAAAAACTCGTCACAGGAGACGTCTACCATGTCTTCAGGCTTTGGTCCATGGTGCTGCTGGATCACCTGGAGACATTCAAATTCTGGATTTGCGAACAGCAACGCAAGTGCCAGAGAGAACCAACGTGGATGAGACGCAGCAGGATGAAAGTGAATCTTCTTCTGGCATCGATACCGAAGATGATCTCGACAACACCGAGGCAAATATGTCATCAGATGCCCTGAAGCAAGTTCAGTTGCGAGTGGCCTGAGCCTTACTTGCCTCAATTGCTGTCAGAATCAATGCGTGGAGGATGAAGTGAGCTTCAGAGTTGAAGAGTCGATGCCAGAAATGTCGAAGATATATTTAACCACACAACTCGTTGCGAACCAGTTCTACTCTGACTCTTACCCTCGGGGCACAATTCTCTGATGTGAGGTGAGCATCTTGCAAGGATGCAATGTTTCCAAGCCGACCACTGAGCGGGCGCCGCTGAGCATAGTGGAACTAAGCACTGCAGCTGCATGTGGCAGGCCAAGGGAGTCGCAATGGTCAAGTGACACCAAGAGCTGACAGAGCCAGAAGTCTCAGCGGAGAGCTTCTAGAGTAGCCGCTGAGTAGCGAATTGTAGCTTACAAATCTATACAAATCAATACAAATCATGTCATTGCGAAGTGAAGCTAGGCCCATCTAGGCCTCAGGTTTCTGCCTGAAGCAGCTCTGTGAAGCTTGCGATGCAGGTGTTGTGGGTCCCTGTGCCATCTCATGCGTCAGTCGCTTGCCTTGCGGATTTTGCGAGTCGCCGAGTCGCTGGCTGCCTTGATAATACAACATAATACATTTTTTCGAAAAATATTTATTGGCCTTTTTTTTGGCACCGCAAGGCATGGAACCCCGGTGGTTGGCGACATGTTGGCTCGTTGCAAGCGATCTGGATCCCTTCGGCACAGAATCCTTGGAGGCAACTTGTTCAAACATGTTCAAAAGATTGCGTGGCAACATGTGGCAACAGTGCAACACTCTGAGTTAAGCGATAGGTGGGAAGAGGAAACTCCAGATCGAGTGCGTTGGGATATGGGCAAAAGGAAACGACTCTTGGACCAATTGAGCATGCCATGTTGATGTCAACCAGAGTGAGACTTGGTGGGCGGAATGATAACGTACGGATACTGTACATGTTGTGATTTACATGACACTGATTGCATGACAACTGCTGATACTTGATTGTGCCACAAGAGCTGTGGCCTGAGACACAGCTGTATCTGTATTTGGGTAGAATGCGGATGTTTCTCATCCACGCTTCCCTTGGTGAGACTGTTGCATCCATGCGCAGTGTGCGGCGGTTTTTGGATGCCTTGGGAGTTTTTGAAGGGCTTTGTGCACTCTTTGTACTTTGTAAGGTTGCAGGTACGTGTTGCGCACTTTCCAGGGAATTTCGCGTCTCAGGACCACAGCCACTTCCTGGATGTTTCCATCTCCCGGTCCTGAGAAGGGCGGAAACTTCAGGAGCTCCACTTCATTTGAACATCCAAAATACACACCCACTGCCCATGGTCTGAAATCGTTGTGTTTACATTTTTTACTTCAGGTGGTCTTAGATATACAGTCGCTGTCAATGATGTGAACCTGGTCTTCAGTCTGAACAGTGGTGGCAATCTTCCTCCTTGTGGTCGTTCCTTGCTTTGGTTGTCGCTGCGCTCGCACGTGAGGATCATGTGAGGATCATGATGCACCAAGACGAGCTCGGCAACGCTGATCCATATCAGTCCATATCAGCAGGCCTATGGCTTGCTGCAGCCAGCTGAGCTGCATCCACTTCTATGAGCAGTACCCTTCAACGGTCGCTGGTAGCCATGTCGCTATGAAGGCCAGAGGCCCCCGGAGACGGCCACAGCGATCTGGTGGCCACACCATGTCCTATGTTTGGCGGCACTTGAAGGGCTGGGTGGCACACGAAGGCTCGCTTGTGATGTCCAGAAGTACTGCGAAGCTCGATGGAGTGTAAAGTTATGGAAAGTTCAAGTTAGACCTTGGCCCACCTGGGCCAACCTGAAGCCCACCTCAAATGTTTTTCCCATGAGAGGCTGAGATTTCTTGACTGATAGTCATCGGGCTTGAGTAAATAGCTGAACAGACAGCAAATACACGGCACACGTCGCAGACAAACAGCGTCATGGACTCGGGGCAAATCACCCCTGGCAACACCATAAGACCATAAGACGCATCAGCCCTTTTTGGACTTTTTGGGTGCGTGGCAGTGCATGGGTGCTTGCCACGATCCGCCATGAGTAAAAAGGATGCCATATTTAGAAACAGGCTGTATCCATTTATCCCCTGTGTTGGCCGTGTGTGCCATGCGTCAAGCTGACGTGGCTGGATCTTCCCGAGCACAGGCCCCTGCAAGTCTTTGATCCAAGCTGTCTTGGCTGTTTCGATGTAAGCAGTAACTTGCTGTGAAGCTGCTGAAGGCCAGCACAAGTGCGAGCAGATTAGGTTCCCTGGCTTGCATTATTGGAATATTCATTTGCAAAATTTTCACACTATATACATCTATATACTATATACTATACACACTTTTTGGCTCAGTCGTGGCTGCTCGTCACCAAAGTTAAAGCTGCTTGAGAGGACCCTCGTCGGCTTCAAGCACTTCGCACGCCTGAAGCTTAGCAAACTGGACCAACTTGGTTGAAGTCAGTTGAAGTATAGATTGCCTCTGGAAAATGTTGTCCTAAGGAGCCTGGAGCGCTGTCGGTTTCTTTGCAGCAAGCCGGGTGTGTCATGATTTTCCCTAACTTTAATTTGGTGCGCTATGGCCGCTATGGGCTGTCTTGAGGATCATCCTCGGAGTGCCGGGTCTCCAACAATACCTCCTTCTCCTGCAGGATCTGTTGCATCGGGCTCCGCTGCTTGATTGCAAACCCGTTGTTGGAGCACTTGGCGGGAGCCAGCTCCAAATGGCTCTAAATCTGATTCTGTGTGCCATCTAGGTTGGTGCAAGTGCAGCGTCCCTTGGGTGCATTTCAGTCAGAAAGCACTGTAATGCAGCCGCGTTGAAAGATTCAACACCTTGTGGTCAGTGAAAGAATGCAATTGAACCAAGGGTTCAACCACGAAGTGTGCCAGGCGGGTGGGACTGTTCTCCACGCGGCAAGAGTCCATTCCAAGAAACAAGATGCCCAAATCATGCTCGAGTGCAGTGATTTTGCTGCTTTGCATTGTGACCCTACTCTCTTACAGTCTCTTCAAGGCCAATCTGGACCACCTTCAGAATCATCCGCGGGACCAAGACATGCTCAGAGCCTTGCTTTTGTGCTATTTTATGAAGGTGCAGTAGAAGTGCAGGCCAAGCACATGGAAAGTGATATTGACATAGCCAGTCAATATGCTTATTATGTTGCTTTAAACTTTAAACAGTTGAGCGCTGTCAGCCTTTTTGTGCTACTCTCCTTTAAGAGCTTTACCATCACTGCTAAGGATTAGTGCTGGCGATGATGAAGGCACCGAAGTATGGCCAGTGGGAGCCTGAGCTTTGTTCATTTTTGTTCCAAGTCAGAACTCAGTTGACTCAGTTGACATTCGAATCATTCGACTTGATGACTCTTGCTGTGACCTCGTGGCCATGCTGTAGGACTCTGACCCTGAGAGCTTCCTGGGGGAGACCTACCGGCAGAACTTGCAGGTGCAGTATTGTAGCATTGAGGCATTGAGCATTGTGTTGAATCATGTTGAATCATGGTGCAGCGACATCTTTCCACATCCATGTCTTTGATCCAGACTGACAGGATGTTTCCGCCTTCCTGGATCAGAAAGAGCTGGAAATGACCCAAATTTTCGCAAAGATGCGAGCACAGCACCAGACTTGGACATGTCGGACCTAAGCTTTTGGCCTGTGAGCCACATTTGGAACCTACACTTGCAGCCTTCCCTGATGTGAATCCTTTACCTGAGGCTTTTGCAGGCAATCCCTGCGTCGTCAAGTGGTCCTCCCTCTGGTAAACAGGCTGGGGCCCAGTATGTGCATCAAGTGCTGTCAGTCATCCTGACAAAAAATGCCTTGAATAAGGTAGCATGCAGCCTGTAGCAAACCTGCGGTCAATTCATTTCAATTCCAAAGTGGCTTTATCTTTCCCTATCTGTTTTGTCACGCTTGGGTTATAAAAGTGGGAGCTACCCCAAATGTGTAATTTCAATCGGGACAATTATGACCGTAGGATACCATAGGAATGGATAGGAATGATACTTGTTGGTATTAGATGCCGGCTGGTGCCTTCGGCACGTCCCCGGCAATTCCCCAATGCAGCATCATGTTAATACTATAAATTTGTTGAATTTTTGTTGAGATACTAGTAACCAAAAAGTCATACAAAGAGCATCGAAGAAGCCCTTCCCCTGCAGCTCAGCCAGGCAGTTTCCTCGCGGTCAGATGAGGTCACCGCTGGCTGGAGAGACCTTGGGGGTCCCTTCTACCGTGCCCTTGCGCTGTATTTTAGCTGCATCTAGCCACACTTTGCAGCACTCCCTTGCAGTGGTGGAGAGATGCAGAGAGTTCCAGAGTTCCACAAGTGTGTCAATGGCAGCCGATGCAGTTTTTGGCTTACACAGAGAGAGAGAGAGAGAGATAGGGGGGTTTTCTTGATTAAATAGCTCCAGGTGAATTTGTCATGCAATATGTCTCATATCAGGGACTCTACATAGCAGGATTGCGTTCGTCACCTGACGTCCAGCTAGTCCAGCCATGTCGACAGACTCCAGCGAGTCCAGCGCTGTTGTGTGTGAGATTTACGATGTAAGAATGCAGCAACACAATTTGCTGCAGGCCTTCAATGACGTCAACCATTTAACAGTTGAGTTGCAAAATGAAGCTAGCGTGCTCAAACTGGGAAAGATGGTGCTTGAATGGAATCAGGTAGAGATGGCCAGCATTGCCTTGAGAAAAAACGGCACAAGCTTCAATCTGGTGTTTGCCTCACGGGATAGCAGCTGCTTCGATTTTCTCGAGGTCTCCCTTGCTATCACCCCAGCCGCTGCTTCGCTTGTTCAGAAAATCCACGAGAATGTTGAAGTCACAAGCATTCCCAGGGCCTTGTTGGTCTTGCCTTTGAGAAAGCTCTACTCGGGCGTGCCATTTTGGCAGGTTTACTGGTGGTATCAAGTCGTTGCCAACATGCTGGAGATCATGTTTGCCTTGACTTTCTTTCTCACCCTGCAGAGACGATTCAGCTCTTCTGCTGAGGGCGTGTTATCCTCACTTGGAAAGCTTCGTGGTGATCTTTGGACAATTCTGAGTGGGGAAGTGCAGCTTCCAAGCTGGCTGGCGTTCTTGCGCAACACACTTCCATTTCCTGTCTATGTGGGGAGCTTCTTCTTCATTCCGGTGGCTTTGCCATTTCAAATTCTCCTGTTACTGTTGGACTTTCACGCTGATATTTTGATACTGACGATGCTGTTGCCCCACGTGTTTCTCCTTTGGCACTCGGTCACGAGCCTGGTTTATGCAGTTGGAAAGACTCTTTCCATCATACGAAAGATAGGTCGGATCGGAAAATCCATGTCAAAAGGCAGACAAGTCCAGGGAAACAAGAAGAACTCCTAGATGCGGCAAAGAGAACGCTGGAGCTTTCAACCCATTGGCATAACTGTTAGGCATAACTGCGACAGAAATGCGTGAAGAAGCCTGGGGGACAGAACAAAAAACTTGCTGATTTGCGGGAGCAAATCGTTTGAAGTGCTGGGGATGGGAGGGTGTGGTTGGGCAAGGAATAAAATACGTATTCGGATTTGTTTGGTATTGCACAGCCCAAGGCAGCGAGAGCGCGAGAAAGAGAATCAGAATCTGCGCGAGAGTGTGGCCTAGCTCAGTGCAGATGATGCTGCAAGATGCTGAAAAGTATTGGTGGTATTGGTCCATTTCCCCACACCATGTCCAAGAGCTTGCAATGGAAACCATTACAGTATGATGAATGACAGGATCCTAAAGACCCACTGAACCAAGAGCTATCCTTGCGATGTTGTGGGGAAGCGGATTAGGACCTTTGCACTTTGCATGCCAGGTCGCCCGCAGAAGAGGAGAGTTGGACCAACTCCAGCAACAGCTGGACCAACTTGGAATACCCAGAAGTGGCACTTGAGCTTGCATTAGTGCAGGTTTGTGGAATTGTCGCTGGCTGCCTCTGACTTTGACCCCCCAATTTGCCCAATTGGTCAGTGAGACACCCAGCATCGCCCAACAAAAAATAAATCACCTTGACATGCGAACAAGGCCCGAAACCAACGCTGGCCGCGCAAGCCTCTCAGATTTGTGTCAAGGAAGCTTCGCCAGGCTTCATTTCATTTGCGGATGGTTTCCATAGGTCTCCACATGTTTCCATATTGGATTTGTCCAAGGTTCAGCTTCTCCAACCTGGAAACCTCGCCGCTCGCAGGTGCGACTCGGTGTGAGTCGGTGCGACTCGGTGCGATTTGAAACTGGGTGGTTTTACTGTATGCGAAACAGAATTCCCGGATTGTTCGATTGGACAACCTTTGACAACACCTTGGGGTGACTGGCTTGACATGGCTTGACACTGCGCAGGTGCTGTCGCCGTCGCAGTGACACCAGCTAGCGCCAGTCAAGCTGGCCAAGTCGGCCAAGCCGGCCATGTCCAATTCCAAGCGACTCACATTGGCGCCAGCCCTGCCCAAGTCCAAAGCGACTCCTTTGGAAGGCGCCTTGGAAGTTGGAAGACGCTGAGTGAGTGAATTTCGATTGCAGTATATATCCAGATATAAGTTAAACGTACTATTTTGGACCAGAGAGAGAGAGAGAGAGAGATATATATATATATACATATGGACATATATCTATCTACCTTATCTATCTATCTGTCTTTCTGTCTGTCTGTCTATCTATCTGTCTATCTATTTATCTATCTATCTATCTATCTATCTATCTATCTATCTATCTATCGATGTATCTATCTATCTATCTAACTATCTATCTATCTATCTATCTATCTATCTATCTATCTATCTATCTCTCTATCTATCTATCTATCTATCTATCTATCTATCTATCTATCTATCTCTCTATCTATCAAAGGTGTTTTTGAGAAGCTTTTCTAAGGCAAGCTTTGCTTCAGGTTGCTTGGCGGAAGTTGTGAGCCCTTCGAAGATTTACTTGGTATGTTTTGACACATGGAGCCGTACTCAAGCTGGCAATAGATTGGGAATGCGGGCATGCCGTGGTATACCTTCTTGTTTTTGCAAGGCTGAGCCGCGAGTTGGGCCACAGCTGCCACTGCCGAACACCCCGCATTTTCCAGCTGCAACAAGTGCTGCGCCTAGTTCACCTCTTGACGATGCATCCCCAAAAAGACAAGAACTGAAAAGGCCCCACAATGTGATGTTTTTACATGTTTCTTAATTTCCACAAGCTATCGGCCAATTTTGTGGGTCGGTTGGCGCCCAATTTTTGAGCACCTAAATGATACAAGGATGTACAAGGTGGATTTGCATGGCACGATTTCTTGGCTTCGCTTAGCGGCTTAGCTATTTGCTTAGGTCCTCGTACAGCTCCACCATCACCATTTGATCTCGAGAGTGAAGGACACGTGGGGCCAGGGTGGTGGCGGGCTCGGGCCTAGGCTTGGGTGGTCAATTGCGCACTGCCATCGAAGCATTGTCCGTTTGCACTCTTTGCACATCCTTTCGATGCGAGGAGACCCGGATTTGAGAGGTCAAGCAGGAACAGGTGGGGAGTTGGTCTTTTTGACACCTTGGGATGTTTGTCAACTCTGCTTGGAAGGTGTTGGAGCTTTTGGAAGCCCGTTGGATGATGCTTTGAACTTTGGCATTTAATTTAGTACAGAAACCATCGTTGAACAATCTAAGGGGGAGACCGTTGGCCAGCTGAGTTGAATCGAAGGCCTTTTCTCCTATTTTTTTCCTTTATAAGGAAGCAGAACGTCAGCAACTTTGCCAGCAAGGCAGGTGCGTTGCAAAATGGTTTCAAGGTGTGAGCATGTGACCTGCAGCGCGAAGAACGAGTACATAACGAAACAAAACAAAACATAACAAAATAGTATGTGAGGACTGTGAGGACGCAAGCCACTAGGCGGTGAAGTGGTTCATAGCGGACAGTTGGGCAGGTTGATGCAGCTGCAGCACCTGCACCGAAGCCTTCTATGACGCGCAGCGAGTCTGCAACATCTTCGGCTCCTTGACAACATGAGACGAACTTGCCACCTGTTGTGCGTCATTGTGTTTCCATCATTAGACTCATTAGATGGAGATTTTTCCTACTACCAGAAGGATAGATGATCTTAGGTTTCACTCTCGCAGATGTACAAGGAAGGACAAGGCTCGTTGTCACTTTTTGCACAGAATGGCTATCATTTTATCAGAAATCAGCTGCCTTGCAAAGCAATGCAGGCAACGCTCAGAGGCGATAGTGCTGCGCTTGTCCTGAACTGGCGTGCACACATCTTTTTGAGCGTCACTAGGATCAGAGCAGCTTGCAAAGTACAGGCTGAAAGCAGTCCAGCAAGTGACCCCAGACTACGATCAACAGCCAACAGCAACAAGTGCTGGAAAACACACCAGAAAACTGCTACAAGGCTGCAAAAAGAAGGTCACAAACCCACCCTTCCAAGCAGCATTTCTACTTATTTACTTTTTTGCATTTTATCAATGTATCATGCATGTATCTCACTAAGCCCTCTAAACCAAGCATTTGGACATTTGCGCTGCGTCTTTGTTGTGGCACGACATTATTGAAGGATATTCTTCACTGCTGGACTGCCTGTTAGAACCGCTTTAAAGGAAGCAACCAGTGCAGACGCGCATTTTCTGACACAATTCACAGTAGCAAACTTTAATTTCCTACAAGAATCCTTACACTCTGATGATACCGGTAGGTTGGATTCAAGGACAGTGTGCTTGGACAAAAGGGCGTGTGCGAAGAGTTTGACAGGCCAAGCTAAGGGCATCGATTGGTCGAATGGGCAAAGGTGGACAAAAAGTGCGACCAAGCCGGTGTTGAAGTCGCTGTTCAAGCTGCTCAGGTTGGATTTCAACGAGTAGATATGTGCGTAGACATGCCACAGACATCCCCAAAAACACCTTGTGCCTTTGCCAGAGGTCTCGATGAAGTTTTGAGGCTGCGACGCAGCCGATCGAAGACTGGGATCTTGACCTTTGCTCACTTTGGTCTCACTGTGCTGCAACCACCAAAAGCTGTGAGGAGGCTTCGACACTGGCGATGCAGAAAATGGAACCAAATCCTGTTACCGTGAAGGTATGTTGTCTTGCGCAAGTTAGATGTCGGCGGTTTCACTTCGGACTTCATTGACGTCATGATGCCATGATGCACCACTTGAGGGAACATAACTGTTGAGTAAAGACATACGAAATGCAGTCAAGAGTTGCCTTTGGGTTTCATTGTCTTTCTATGTCTTGCTGATTCCCTGTGCTCCAACCGCAGCAATCCTCTACCATCTTTCATGGACAAAGCAGCCATAGATGGAGAAACCTTGGCCAGCAAATCAACCGGTGAAGGTGGGCATGGAATAAAACTTGCAGCAACTTGGCTGTTGGTCTTTATCGAATCTGCTGGGCAATGCCAACACGGTGCAGATGTTATGGCCTCGGGCAGATGGTTTGGATTTCATCAAATTGGGGCCAGGTGCAAGCTTACAGCATAGGTGGCGATGCGATCAGTCCTGCCAGGGTCTCAGAGGATTTGACCAAGCTTCACCAGGGGCTAGCCGAGGATTAGCTGGATACCATGGCTGACTCACTATGAGCTGCAAACAGCAGACAACTGTTTTGGACGATCTGCAGCTTTCAGGGTCAGATCCAAAAGATATATAGATATAGATATAGATTTAGATATATATGTATATAACGCCATTGCTTTAGAAAGCTAGACTTGAACTTTGCGATGAAGTGCCAGCGGCTAGTGTTTGTCATTTGGAGTCGTTTGTATTTGGTTACATGGCAGTGTGGCTCATAGTTTGCCAAAGATTCTCACACAGCAAAGCAGCCAACAAAGAGCTTTTGACGGGTTTATTTTCTGAGAGCCATGAAGGTTCTACCCGTTCGGCTCTTCGAACTCCTTGTGATCTTTCCTTTTTGTCGAGCTGATGATCCGGACTTTTCAGTCCATGCGATGCTTCAATCTGCTGTCGGCCAAGACCTGCCCGCAGACTGTGTAAACGAATCCGTAGGAACGCAATGGTATGGTGGCTTCCAGGCTGCAGTGGATACCATGATGCAGCGCACCAAGCGAACAATGCAGCTGGGTTTGACTTCCATGGCGAAAGGGGTTTTGTTGCTCACCGACGAGACTGCCGCCTGTGGTGACAAGCTAGAGCTTCATCCATTGAGAGACCAGGCCGAGAGATTGAAGGTGCTTGCCAGCACCCGAAGCCTTGCAGGACTTGATTCAACGGTGCGCTACGAACCGCTGAAAGCTCTCTCTGTGGGTGGCATTGATGTACATTCTGAGCTGAATGCCTTGCTGGTGGCCTGGCGGATGAATCACGGCCCAGAAGTGGTCGGCAAGACGCTGGCCAGGTTCCTAGCAGACTTTTCAGAAGATGCAGAGGACTCCAGTCCAGAGCCTCCTCCGGAAGCACCAGCTCTAGAGACACAGCACCGGCCTGGTGCACTGCAGCGCACACCTTCGTTTTGGGCATCGCTTTTGAACTCAGCTTTCCGGCGCTTGAAGGATGAGAGTAGCCCAGTCTCTGTAGCATGTGTTGCTGAAGGGACTGCGCAACTGAATGCAGACAAATTTGATGAGGCCTTTGGCCGAATGATGCAAAAGACTCAGCGAAGTATGCAACACGGGCTGAAGATTTTAGCTTTGGCTGTGGACTCATTGCTGTCAATCCTGCAGGAACACGTCATGTGTCAGCAACCGCTGCGCTCTGCAGCTGGCGCTGCCAGACTGCGTGCGGCTGCAAGCCGTTTGGAGACACTGGTGGGCACCCGGTCCTTGATCAATCCTGGGACCAATGTCAAGTATGAGGCCAAGCAAATGTTGAAAGTTGGCGAAAAAGATGTTCACTTAGAGCTGAATAAGCTGATTACGGCCTGGATCAGAGATCAGAGCCCGGAGGATGTTGGGCAAGGTTTGGCAGAATTCTTTGAGGATTTCCAAGAGGAGGAAGAGGAAGAAGATGCCGGCAGCCAATTTCAAGGACAAGTGGCAGATCTTTCAGATATGTTAAGCGATGCTGTGTCAGCTGCGGGAGGTTGCTCTGGGGCCAGTCCATCCAGTTGTTTTGAAGACCCTGCGCTGCAAGCATTTGCCAATGAAGTCGAGCATGGCATCGGCCACATGCTGAAAAAGAGGCGCAAGACCATGCAGCAGGGTCTGAAAGAACTTTCCGATGCTGTGGAGAAGGTCTTTGCCGCCGCATCGCACACTTGTCAGCAATGCACTGGCACCTCTATCATCCGTCAAGGTGCTCGGAAGGTCAGACACTTGACGCGAAAGATGGTGGTTGACTATGGCACCTACATTAAGTATGAAGCTTTGAAGTCTTTAGAGGTTGGAGGAGTAGCCGTGCACGGTGAACTGAATTCCTTCCTTGGAGCCTGGAAGCTCAGGGGTGTCCGGGAGGCTGGAACCCCGCTAGGCATTTTGTTCCAGCGCTTCTCGACGATCACAGGGCACGATGAGTTCTGACCAAAAAAAACAAGCCAGTTGGCCCGCAGAGTGCAGCCGGCGCTCCAGCTCTTGCACCCTGAATTACATGAATGACGCCTGTTTCTTTTAAGGGGAACGGATGATTTGATTTGAGTATTGCATCAAAGGTGTGCCTACCGTTGAGAAAGTGGCCTGAAAGCATGAAATTCTAGTCCTGGCAGGGCTACAGGGCTACCCATTTCAGTCCTGCCAATTGCATCTAATTTCTGCAACAAGAATGCGTGCCGCAAACCAGTATTTGACAACATCTTCGACAGGGCGTTGTAGATAGAGATTTGACGACATGCCAAAGAGACGACCAAGGTGCTTGTGCTGCCAGCTGCGTCAACAGCTCGTGATGTGAAGCATGCCTTCAGCAAGGCGGGGCCGCAAATATGTCTCGGAAAGGGATGAGGTGCTAGCATGCAGTCGATCCTTGTTTGACATCACTGCAAACTCCTGGTGAATCCGGTCTCGAGGCGATGGGTGTTTCAGTGCAAGAGCCAGGGCCTCCAAAATCTCGTGGCAACAAATGGCAGCACGGAACAACCAAGATTCTCCCCTTTTCTCTGAGTCATTCTTAATTTGGTGGTCTCTTAAGATAAGGGAAGCCAATGGTTTTGGAGCGCTTCAATTTTGAGAAGCTCTTGGTTGGGTGATCTTTGATGGTGATTTTGCTTGCACGTGGGCCAAGGCTTGACCTGGTGCTGAATGAACTGCAGCTTTCAGATTCAGAGACCTTGCCAGTGAGAGATGAAACGTTACTAAGCTGCAGGACAGGAAAAAGGATCCAAGGAGCCTAAGGTGGCTGTTGTTTCATGCTGAAAGTACTTGTTGGTTTGCCCAGGCTTTGCCTGACTGCCATCAAGAAGCATATGCCTCAGTTGACTCTTCATCGACAAAGAATCAAGGCTGTTTGGTTGCTTTGTGGATCTTTGTGGCTTGAGGAATTTGACATCTCAGGTCGCGTTTGCCGGAGTTCCTGCGGCAAAAACGGCTTGCATCCCTTGAGGCGAGGTTGGGTGAGCTGACAAGCCCTGTTGGAACCTGGTGATGCCGTGATGTCATTTCCTCTTCTTTCAGACCCCCTCCTACTACAGTAAGGACCCTTGAGGAAAAACAACAACAGACAAAAAATACACAAATAGGATAGGATCACAGAGGTCAAGAAAGGGATTAATTTGTACCACATGTTTACATTTACATGCTGGCATGCAAATATAAATTGATAGTCAGTTGATTATTTAGCTGTTCTTGTACCAGGCTAGAGCAGCTGACGGCTCCACAGCCTTGCACATTGCAGCGCGACAGGTGCAGTCCTTCAGTGGTGATGGCAACCGACACACTGATGGGTCCAGTTGATTTGTATATTAATGAATAGGTCTGGATTAAGGGAATCATTACACTTGGGGGGCTTGGGATCCAAGGCAGCATTTCCTCCAAAATAATTCCATTCAAGTGACTGGGATGTGACTGGGTTATACTTGAGACAATTTGAGATACCGGTTTTAGTCGTTTATGATCCCAATCATCCCCATGCGGGCCACAGTTCTCGCTCGACATCAGGGCGAGCTGAGCCTGGCTAGCGAAATCCTTCAGAGCAACGAGCAGCTCGCGAACACTCTGGACACGGAGGGTGTGAACTGGTATAGACGACGGTATAGAGTGCATTGCTTGTGGAACGTTCGAGACATGGCTTTGCCTGAGAACAGCAGAGAGAAAATCCATGAAAATCCCATGGTTTATCATTTTCACATAGTTTGGCTCAAACACCTACCAGTGGCAAACCGTTTACACCCGAGTCTGAGGGTGGTTTTTACGCCATGGAATCATGCTTGGATTACTGCAAAAGTGGTTGCTTCAACATGGTGGTTGATTGGAAGGAAACGATAGCTGATCACCCTTTTTGTGTGGAGGTCCCCGTTGGCCTGATGGTTACCTTTTGCCATGAGGGTGCGGTCGAGGGTAAACGTATGAGCCTGTATAATGTGAAGCGGGCAGATCAGAAGATGGGTGAAGCTTGGAAAGTGGACCTGGGCCCTCAATTCCCCCATGCGCCATACGCCAATTGACCTTGCTGACTTGGGGCGTGCTCATGATGTCTGTGGTGGACTTGGTGAATTTTCTTCCTCGTTGGATTTTGTCGGTTCCCGTGTCATCTCCAGCGTTGACAATTCACCTTTGGCCATGGGTGCTTTTTCACCCAATCATGTAGTTCCAACCTGTTGCGATGAAGACATTGGCAGCACGGATTTGGCGTTCAAGCTGCATCAAGTGCAAAGCACTCAGAACTGCCAGCCCCTCATGACGGCTGGTTTTCCTTGTCAAACGCTGCCACCGCAAGGTGGGCAGCTCAGAGCATTGGATTCTCGAAGCGGCACCTTGTTTTCCCTTCTGCGTTGTGTTTTTTGGTTGCAAACTGTTGGATTGGTGCTTGAGTGTGTGGCAGAAGCTCAGAAGGATGTCTCGACGCAGCAGGCCCTACGAGCCTTGGCACTGCTTATGGATTTCCGGCTGGCGCAAAGTCCTGCATCTTCGTACCTTTTGGCGCTACTCGTTGGTTTGCCTTTTTGCTGCCCAAGCATCTTGATGTGGCACAGCTTGATTCACTCCCAGTGGTTGGCCCAGCACCAGTCATTCAGGATTTGATTCCATACACGCTTTGGCCGGTCTGGTCAATGGAAGATGAGAATCAGCTGCGATGGACCAAGCTTGAAAAGCAAGCCTATGGAAACCCAGAGTTCGGAAACACCAACCGCAAAATTGTCATCAGCGAACCTCTTCCAACGGCCTTGCGCTCTTGGGGATCTGCCTTGCACCCTTGTTCATGCAAATGCAGGAGTCAGGGTTTCAGTGTTCTTTCACCGTAGAAAAGGCTTGAGAGGTGTTGAAGTTGTTTCAGGACTGTGGCCACATGATTCTCGGCATATCCATGCAATTCCTCCTTGGATTTTCACCTTGTGAAGAGATCTGGTCAGACTGCCGTGCACAGTTGCGCTTGTTTGGGAATGTTGTGTCCCTTATCCAGGCCATTTGGGTTTTGGCGCGAGTGGAAATTTGGAAATTGAATTTCTCCCCGTGAGTGTCTCCGGCAGTACTTCAATCGCATCATTCACGAATATTCACGAAAGGGATATCACGTGGCCCAGTCCGTCAGCGGGATCTGGCACCATTCACCTGGACTTTGAAGGACACACCACCTCTCTGGTTTTCATTACCACCCAGACAGTTGGACATTTCCTGAGAGCTGAAGCTGCCCATTGCAGTGAAGCTACTGATTTGCGAGGGCACCCAGTTGCCACACTTTGCGTCTCTCCAAGAGCGAACTTCTCAGCCCATCCGAAGCACTGAAGCGACGCCATTTCCCAGTGGGAGCGTCCTTGTGCTTGCGGTTTTCCTTGGTAACATGTCGTTGTATTGGGTTCCTGCAAGCATGACATATGGTGCGGTGTTGAAGTGGGTTGGCATTCTCGAGACCGGCATTTTGTTGGACGAAATTTCAAACCGACTCCCATTTGATGCTATTGTTGAAGCATGGAAACAAATCATTGCGGAATCTGTTGCCTTGGATTTGGACTTGCAACAGATTGGCTGCGGGGAATTGTCGGCAGGATATCCCTCCGGACCTGGATTTGCACTGGCATGTGGCACCTTGACCAAGTTGTCAAATCCAACGTTCTCCTGTCCTGGATTGGCAGTGGTTTTTGCTCTGTCACTTGGCTGGTGAAATTTTCTTTTGATGCCTCCTGTTTCCAAATGACTTTCTGTGAGCAGCCAAGGCATTCTTCAGTTGTAGCGGCGCATCTTGCATATCGGGCTTTCAAGCTCAGTCAGCGCCAGCATTTCCAGGAAACTTTGGATTTTTTAGACTTCGGCCCAAGACACACTTGGCACCATGTCACGAGTGTTGTACTTGTTTAACCAGGAACTTGGTATCCCATCAAGCCTTGCTGCTACATTGCATTCCCTGGCTGAGGAACAGGAATCAGAGCATGTCGGCAGCAAACTTGTGATCTCACCAGCTTTGCCGTATGGCCACATTCAGAGCCATGCAAATGCACAACCAGACATGATTGCAGAGTCTGGTCGGGGTTTGTCTCTTGGATTTATACGATAATTGGTTCAACAATTCTTTGTGCATCGGCCTGCTTTGGATTTTGAGATCACAGTGCTTGCATTGTTTTCCGATCTTGGTGTGAGTCTGGAATTCAGTCTCCGTCAATTTAGTGTCCCGTGCAGCCCCTTCTGTGCACTGATGCTGATCAAAGGGCATTGGATTTTAATTCACACTGAAGCCAGGAGCCCGGTTCACTTGACTGTGTATGATGGCTTAGGCATTGCTGCGGCCTCTCACATTCAGGTTCTCGAGGACTAGGGCCATTTGAAAACCGCATGGCACATGACCCCGGTTTCCGTTGTCGACAAACTAGATTTTGCCCCGGAAGATGAAGCATTCTTGCGGTACCATTGCTTTGGGTCATCTGTTGCTGCTGGCTGAAGTCATCACATATGAGCAGGCCATGCATTTCGAGTCTTTGCATGAGGGTCTTGTCCAATGTGACCCATACCACGTGACACAGCACACATAGGTTTTGGATCAGATGACGCCATCATCGAAGCTTTTGCCCAGATTTTGCCAGCGGAAGGTGTGCCAACAACTGAAGTAAGCAATCGTGCCCAAGCTGCCATCAAAGCTTTTGGCAAAGTCCAAGTCCAAAAAGCACTTGGCTCCAAGAATGTTTGGTCAGCCTTGAAGCAGTCGGGGAACAGCAGGCCCAAGCCCTTCATGTGGGTCGCCCATGCTGAATTGGAAGCACATATCCAAACACGTGCAACCACCAAGTTTGGGGTCGAAGTTGGCATTCGTCGGCCACGAAAATCCGCCAGTAAGCGAGTGCCAGCAGATCCTCCGCAGATCGATCCAACTCATGTGATTTCGCCACCCGAGATTTTTGTGACCAACTGCGGCATGCCTGACTCAATTGCCGCTTGCAGGTGTTGTCAAAAATGCCAAAGGTGTTTTGCATTTGCTACAGCGCAAGAGGCCCTTCAGCGTGTCCAAGCTGGACAGTTCATCGCACCGGAAGGATTGGCCATTTTGGTTGTTGGAAGTATGCCGGACTCTTTCCTTCAGTCCCTTCCCATGCACAGATTGCGAGTCCCTGTTATCTACAAAGCCGGGGGAGAGCCAGTCTTGCTGGAATGCACGTCAGTCCAACCAGTATACGGGCTTTCCTGAGGAGGGTGAAATTGAAGATGTTTGTACAGATGATCCACAGTTTCCAATTTTCGAGACCCAGGCAAATATTGTGGGCGTGTCCCCACCGTTGCTTGCACTTAGGGTCGTCAAGACTGTTTTACTTCGGTGCACAGCTCCGATTTCAGGACTGTTTTTCACCAGTTGACCGCATGGCTTGCAGCGATTGACACCAACGCAGCTACTATGCGCAAGGTGAGCCTTCTTGGATTGTATGTTGGATTCAGGATTTCGCGACCAGGGAAGTTGCATGTTGTGTCTGTTGGCGGTTTGGTTGGGAGGTTTTATACGGTTACGTTTGCTGTTGATTTGTCATTTTTCAAGAAGGCTTTCTCACACGTGGTCAAAGCCTCAGGGATCAATGGTGTTTGCGGCACAATTGCTTTCCCTGAGCTTAATGCTCTTGCTCTGCAACCAGCTGTGCAGATCGGTTGGGAGCATCATGTAGAAGCAGAGGTGTTCAGAGCATTGGTCGGTTTCGTAGGCCGAAGACCTGTCACCACTGCCCAATGATTGTCAAGGCCTTGGCAGCCTGAGTGGCACTTTTGGCCGCTTGGATCCGATTGCCTGCGACTAGCTGGCCTTCGCATTTGTGAGCCCGTGAATGGAAAAAAAACATTTTCACACATTTTCACATTGAAAATCTTCATTTTCGGGCTGCCCCCGTTTTGACAAGATGTTGTCACCTGACCTGAGCACGTGAGTGTTTTGCAGCAGAAGGCCCAAACTGTTCTCATGGGAGCGCATACTTTGGGGTGGATTGCCATAGTGGTTGCCACATTTAGCTATGGATCTCTTTTCGTCCCGGTGAAGAACTACGACATTCATGATGGTATTGTTTATCAATGGTTCCAGTGTTGTGGGATTCTTCTCGCTGGCTTGTTGCAAGCCCTTTGGCGGAATGATTGGGAGGCTCCTGGCCTGAGTGCTCCAGGCTTCTACGTTTGCAGAGAAGGGGTTCTATCTGGAGTCTTTTTTCAGCTGGCGAATGTCTTGGCCACACAGGCGGTGCGAACCTTTGGAATGAGCCATTACTTCACCACTCAAAAGGCCGCGGGTGGTGTCACAAGTGTTGTGAGTTTTGCGAAATATTAAAACAAACAAACTTTTCAAAAAACATCCAGATGTTTTCAAACATTATCAAACATATTCAGAGATTCTAAGTATTCTCATTTTAAAGCCATATTTGTGAAGATGTTTCGATGATTGCCAATCACTATCAATCCCTATTATTCCCCAAACAGATCACTGTTGGGGTTCTCAATTCTCTTTCAAGAGGTGTCCGCCTCTGTCCAGGTGGTGGTGTCCGACCCTCCGGATGTGTCCGAATTCATGTGTCTCCCGGTTTCCCTTCATTTGTCTCCCAGTCTGGCTGGTGGTGTCCGGCTCTCCGGATCTCTGTCTTCACTTGTCTTCCTTCATTTGTCTCACGGTTTGGCTGGTGGTGTCCGGCTCTCCGGATCTCTGTCTTCACTTGTCTCCTTTCATGTGTCTCCCAGTTTGGCTGGTGGTGTCCCGCTCTCCGGATCTGTCTTCGCTTGTCTCCCTTCATGCGTCTCCCAATCTGGCTGGTGGTGTCTGGCTCTCCGGATCTCTATCTTCGCTTGTCCTGCTTCATGTGTCTCCCAGTCTGGCTGGTGGTGTCCGGCTCTCCGGATCTCTGTCTACACTTGTCTCCCTTCATTTGTCTCCCAGTCTGGCTGGTGGTGTCCGGCTCGCTGGATCTCTGTTTTCACTTGTCTCCCTTTATTGTGTCCCAGTCTGGCTGGTGGTGTCCGGCTCTCTGGATCTCTGTCTTCACTTGTCTTCCTTCATTTGTCTCCCGGTTTGGCTGGTGGTGTCCGGCTCTCCGGATCTCTGTCTTCACTTGTCTCCGTTCCTTTTCTCCCAGTCTGGCTGGTGGTGTCCGGCTCTCCGGATCTTTGTCTTCAAGTGTCTCCCTTCATTTGTCTCCTTGATTTGTCTCCCAGTCTGGCTGGTGGTGTCCGGCTCTCAGGATCTCTGTCTTCACTTGTCTCCCTTCATTTGTCTCCCAGTCTGGCTGGTGGTGCCCGGCTCTCCGGATCTCTGTCTTCACTTGTCTCCTTTAATTTGTCTTCCAGTCTGGCAGGTGGTGTCCGGCTCTCCGGATCTCTGTCTTCACTTGTCTCCCTTCATTGTGTCCCAGTCTGGCTGGTGGTGTCCGGCTCTCCGGAGCTCTGTCTTCACTTGTCTCCTTTCATTTGTCTCCCAGTCTGGCTAGTGGTGTCCGGCTCTCCGGATCTCTGTCTTCACTTGTCTCCCGCTCTATTTGTTTCCCGGTCTGGCTGGTGGTGTCCGGCTCTCCGGATCTCTGTTTTCACTTGTCTCCTTTCATTTGTTTCCCAGTCTGGCTGGTGGTGTCCGGCTTGCGGATCTCTCTGTGTGCACTTGTTTCCCTTTTTTTGTCTCCCAGTGTGCTGGTGGTGTCCGGCTCTCTGGACCTCTGTCTTCACTTGTCTCTCTTCATTTGTTTCCCTTCATTTGTATCCCACGTTTGGCTGGTGGTGTCCGGCTCTCCGGCTCTCCCGGTCTTCACTTCTCTTGCTTCATTTTGCCCCCAATCTGCTTGTTCCGGCTCTGTGGCTGTGTTTCTTCACGTGTCTTGCTTCATTTGTCTCCCAATCTGGCTCGTTGTGCTTGGCCCTCTGGATGTGTGCTAATTTGGTCCTTCTTTGGCTGGTGGCGGCTCTCTGGATCTCTGTCTTCACTTTTCTCGTTCGTTTGTCTCCCAGTCTGGCTGGTGGTGTCCGGCTCTCCGGATCTCCGTTTTCACTTGTCTCCCTTCATTTGTCTCCCAGTCTGGCTGGTGGTGTCTGTCTCTCCGGATCTCTGTCACTTGTCTTGCTTCATGTGTCTCCCAGTCTGGCTGGTGGTGTCCGGCTCTCCGGATCTCCGTTTTCACTTGTCTCCCTTCATTTGTCTCCCAGTCTGGCTGGTGGTGTCTGNGTGGGTGGGGTGGGTCGGGTGGGTGGGTGCGGCGGGGTGAATGTAATAACGTTCCATACACATTGCACACGGATTGGAGGTTCAGCGGCTACTCACTCCGACTTAATCTTGCTCACTGGCTCGACGCCTTTGTTAACATGGGGGGTTGCGGTGGTAACGTGCCTTGCACGCTGCATACGGATTGCAGATTCACCTGCTACTCGCTGCCGCTTAGTCTTGCTCATCGACGCCTTGGTTAAGATGGGAGGGGTGGGTGGGGTGGGGTGGGTCTGGGGACTTGCTTTACACAGCGCAAATGGATTGGAGGTTCATCTGCTACTTCCTTCACTTACTCTTGCATTCTCACTGCTGCTTTTTACACGCAGAGGCGCTTGCACACACACAGTTTCATACACAGAAATTTTGCATACAGGAACTTTGACAGACTGGGATGTTTACACGTATAAAGAAGGTTTTACACAGGGAGGCTTTTGCACACAGAAGCCTTTCGCGAGGCTTTTGCACAGAGAATATTTTTCACAGAGCAGCTCTTACACACAGAAGTCTTTACACACAGCATCTGTTACACTGACAAACTTTTACAGCGCGACGCACAGAAACTCTTACACAGGGAAACCGTGACACGCAGAAGCTCTTACACCGTTTTGCACCAAGAAACTTCCACACAGGGAAAATTTTACACAGGGGAACTTTTACGCGGACAAACTTATACACAGAGCACCTCTCTACAGAGGGAAACCTTTACACAGGGAAGTTTTTGCGGCAAAAAACTTTTACACCGCATTTTTTTACCGAACAGTAATTAGTTGTGGTTGCTATTGTCGTCATCATGACACGTGATGAATGTAGAAATATAATAGTGGTAGCCGTCGTCACCATCGTCAAAGCAGTTGTATGTCAGCAATACTGCAATACTTGCAATTCTTTGTTGTTGTTGTTGTTGTTGTTGTTGTTGTTGTTGTTGTTGTCCCAGTGTCCCAGTGTCCCAGTGTCCCAGTGTCCCAGTGTCCCAGTGTCCCAGTGTCCCAGTGTCCCAGTGGCACCCGGCGTCAGAAGCGAGGCCCCGACCCTTGTCTCCTACCTTGTCTCCCCCTTATTGTTTCAGATATGAAGGCCGTGGCAAAAAAAAATGAAACCGGGTGGCATGAGAAAATGTTGCTTGTGGTTCCTGCTGTTCTCAATTGACATGGATCCAAAAATCATCAGGAGCTAGGATAACCACAGAGATGCACACATGCTGCAATGATCTGCAATGGATATGGAAATTCTGTTTGGGGTCTACGGGGGTGCAATTTTTTTTGGAGTTGAAACAAGGTTTAAAAACTTTTGAAACCCCATCCAGTGCCGTCCATGAGGTCACCAATTTGGGCGGCGCCTTTGTGGTGGGTGTCTTTGGTCGCCATTTCGGGCTGCCGGTGGACCCCCCCAGCGATCCGCTCCTGGCACTGATGGGATGTCTGTCCGTGTTGCTGGCCATGGTGCCATTGGGCTTTACCAAGGTGGAGGAGGAGCTTTCACAAGACGAGCACAAGTCCTTTGTTCAATTTCAAGAGACCAGAATTACCAGTCCTGCAGATAAGAAACCACATCTCATCCCACCACAACATTCTGACATGGGTGGATATTTGATGCTGGATGAGGCTGTATCTGAACCCACGACACCAGCTCCTACGCCCGTTTTCCCACGAAGGGAACATGGCAGAGGAGGTCGCGGAGGTTGGTGCCAGGGTTTGGCGTGGTCCCTCTTCGCTGGTTTGGCATTTGCTTTCATCTACATCCCTATCCTCCCATGGAAGCATCGAATGGCTCTTGAAAATGTGGAATTCTCGTCCTTCGATTACTTTCTATCCATCAGTGTCGGCCTCTTCATTGCATCTACTGCCTACATGCTTCTGGGTGGAGCGATGAAAAAATATCAGGGCAAGAAAATGATGAAGTCGGTCTTGCGGCCCGCTTTGCTCACTGGTGTCCTGTGGTCCGTGGCAAGCATGGCTCAGCTGTATTCCTTGGCAGTCATGCCATATGCTGTAGCTTATTGCCTCGTTTGTGGCGGGGAAGTTGGTGTAAGCTTGCTTTGGGGAATCTTTGTCTTCAAAGAAGCAACGACTTTTCACAACCTCACATGCACCATGCTTGCTTTCCTCGGTGTTCTCATCGGTGTTGGTTTGGTGGCAGCCTCGAAATGAAGCTGGAAGGTGTGCAAAATGTACTTTGTAGACTGGTTGATTTGGTTGATGTCACTTGCTGATTTCGTGCCCAATGCTGGCACGTCTACCTCAGAGACCTTTCGTGGAAAGCGGTGCAGCCCTGCAGTTGAGTTTTTGTTTTGGCATGAGCTGACGCAGCTGATCAGTTTTTTCACGTTCTTTCCACTGACCATCCCAATCATGCTCAGGGCACACAAATGCGCACGGTACTGGACCATATTGGACACACATCAGGACTTCTTGGGGAACACGGCCTTGCATCAGGCAGCGTGGGCCCAAGCAATGATAGTATCTGATAGTAAAGACAAGGCATGAACACCACAGACAGATTCCATCGTTGCATGTCAGATGATGTGAGATGATGTGAGAAGCCTTTGTTTGATCTGTCCACACAAATCGTGAAACCTTGCTGTCAGATGTTGCCTTGTTCTGCCAAGTAAGTCTTCTGGCTCAAGCTGCTAACAGCTGCCAACCGCTGCTAACGCGTCCGCACTGCCAAGAAGACAAAGGAGGCCGCACGCATGCCGCGATTTAGTGTAGCTCGGAGGCAATATAGGAATCTTGGAACATAAAGTGTTGTAAAGTAGGAAAAGCGGCTTGATTTGAGAGCTTAGAGGAAGTGCAAAGATGTGTGAAGACCTGCCGAGGTTCCAAATGCTCGTGCCAAGATGCAGCTAAAGCATGCAATGTCAGCAAGCTCCATTGACGCCAAGCTCCGGCGATTGCAGCAGGTGGAATACATATGCCATGCACTGCCATGTGATAAGATGTATTTGCATGCATTTGTTTTGGATATTTGTATGAGTTATGTAGTTTTGTATTATTTAGATGTTTGTCTGATTTGTCTGGTTGTTTCTTCTCTCTCTCTCTCTATATATATATATATATATCTATTTGTATATATTTGATATTTGTATCATTTTGCATCCCATGGCGCAGTTAACTTCATAGTAACTATAGTACGTTGTTTCATGTCTATTTCACCCGTCTCACCCCATGTCATTCCACTTGCACTGCGGTGACCTTGGATTGCCATCCCGTTTGGGGATTTGGAACAGGGACGCTCTGCATTGAGTCTGCATCCCTCATTGATCCCTGTTCATTGATTCATCATGGGCGCAGCACCCACGCAGTTTGTGAAGGTAAAGACTGCCGTTATTTGTTTCTCCTTTTTTCCCCTCATCCAAGAGTCATTGGTCCCAGATTTTCTTTGTCTCCCAGCCGGAGAGTGGGCGATCCTTCTTCGCACTGCAAATTTAAGAGTCTGTAAAATGTGCCTTTGTGTAAAAGAGTTGCATTTAGAGAAATGTAGTTTTCAGAATCTTTATGCCAGATGCTTGCTGTGCCCCCTGCCCCAGGAACTAATTCAACATGAATTCGGTAAACAATCACATCGAAGAAAAGGTGACTGTTTGAATTGGGTGCCCTACCTTTGTGGCTGGCTTTTGTGATCAGCTTCTAGCTTGCCATGATACACCTGGGCCACAGTTTGTCCTGCACTAATGAACTGACAAATGTTCTTGCCACCTCATGCTTCTGCAAAATGTTATTTTTGAAAACTGCTCATGATATTAGACTATTTATTATATGCAAGACTAATAGCTAGGCAATTTTTTCATGGTCGTTTTTCCAAAGACAGCCCGTATCCTCCCAGCTTCTGGTGCTGTATCTTCTCCGGACAGGTCCTTGATCTCAACATTCTCGACAACGCAGGGGAGGACTCCAAGTACCTTTGGAATATGGCATCAAGGGAGCTGCAGGCATGCAAGAGCAAGCTGAGAACACCACCTGAGGAGGAAACGGAAACTGCGCCTAGTGAAGAACCCAAAACGATCAAAACGGCTGACCCAGCTGGCAAGGAGAGTGCACCAGCACCAGCACCGGCAGCGAGCCCTGTGAATATTGATGAGAAAAGCAAGGGCCAAGCTCCACAGGTTGAAGGTGGTTATGGTTGGATTCGGAAGGCAAATGCACAAAGGGACCGGGAAGCCAGGCGAGAGATCAGCGCAGCAACGCGGCAAGTCGTTCAGCTGCGCTCCTATCAACTTGGAAGCAGTGTAGTTCAGCTGCATCATGTTGATGAAATGATCAAAGGCACCCGGCTGCTTTCACCCAGCTTGGCTGGGGCGTGGCCAGATGTCCCAAAGAAGGGCAAGGAGAGGACTACACTGGCCGTTGAAAGTGGAACTGTTCTAGATGTAGCAGTGCAAAAGGCAAAAGCAGGAGAGCATGTAGTCGCGGTCAATGCTGCTTCAGCTTACCACGCTGGAGGTGGCTTTCTCACTGGTGGTCGGCATGCTCTGGAAGAAGCAATGTGTGTGCAAAGTTCACTTTATGAGTCTTTGGAGCGTGGAATCGGCCTAGCTGAAGCTGCAAAGATTCAGGCACCTCCATGGGCAAAACCTCCTCAAAAGCGAGATGGCAGTCCATGGGTGTCTCATCTTCCCGATGATGGCGTGCTCTTGTCTCCCAAGGTAGAGGTGTTTCGTGATGGAACCAATGACGGCTACTCCTTCAGGGATGCAGTGACAGTTTTGACAGCTGTTGTCTCTGTAGCGATGCCAAACTGCAATGACAAGATGTCTGACTCGCCAGTTGACTCAAATCCTGAGTCGGAAGGCTACAAGAAGCAGTTGATACAAAAGTGGCGTGCAGTACTGACAGCGGCCTCCGCATGTGAGGAGGCCACCACACTAGTTGTTCCAGACGCAGGCTGTGGTGTCTTCTACAACGCTCCTGAAGATGTTGGGACAAGCCTTGGCAGGGCATTGGCAGAATTTCCCGGCCGCTTCAAGAATGTCTTTATTGCATTCCCAGGAGGCAAAGCAGGCATAGCCTTTGCTGAAGCAGCAACTGAAGCGTTTTCATCTTCAAGCCCTGGCGACCAAAGTTGATGCAGCTTTGTGGCTGGATCATGGTTCCCTGGTAGCGAGTTGCGGTCGCAGATGTGCCGAGCTAGCACTCGTACTTAAGTTTCACTCAGATCTTTTTTCGCGACATCACTGCAACACGCAAGATGCCGCATTGGATATTTGAAGCTGCGAAGCAAACCTGTTAAAAACAACTCCATTGAATTGAATGGCTTGGGCACAATCATTGGCATTTCGTATTTACATGCTTGTTTCCCACACTCTTGGACATTGTAAATTGTGCTGCATAGAGGTGTCATGCGCTCGATAGGTAGAGTTCCCCCTCAGGCAAGTTTCTGTACTCGTCAATGCCCCTCACATGTATCAGGTTTAGCTCATATCAGATCGAGAACCTGACTCAAAGGTCAGCAGCCATCAAGAAGATGCTCGTATCGCAGACATGTGCCTTGTGCGAGGGAGGGCCTTGCACACTGCATGAAAACTGCCATTGTACATGCAAATTCCCTTGCCCATGTTGACGTTGTATGGCGACGTTGGGGTTGGTTTGAACTCTTTATTTATGGTCAAGGTGCTCGCTGCTGCTCCGGAGGAATAGTTCCAACCTCAGCTCTAAACATGATGCATCACTTCTGAGCTCTTGTGGCCTTTGCGCCTTATGTGCAGGTTCAAGAGGTGATAGTGAAACTGGGGCAAATGTTGGCTCAAGTGTTCGCAGCGTGCAGCGCGAACAAATTGTTTTCCTTTTTGACATTTTCCGGTAGTGGGAGCGGCATGGCTTTGCAATGGCCTGTGAATGCTGTTGCGGGCCTGGGCGCATTGGATACAGCGTACCTGACATACGCGAAGGTGTCACAAGTGCCCTTGGCATGCCCTTCCAGCGGTTCATGCACTGAGGTCTTGAATTCCAGTTTTGCATCCATTGGTCCTGTGCCTTTGTCGGCCTTGGGATTGCTCGCATACCTCAGTGTTGTGGCGCTGAATTGCAGTAGTCAAGGAAGCAAGGAACTGAAAGAACTGCTATGGTGGCTATGCTTCGCGATGGCTTTAACATCACTTGGTCTCACCGCGATTCTGATCTTTGTCCTGAAAGCGCCATGTCTCTACTGCGCAGCTTCAGCCTTCACTACCGCAATGCTGGTTGCACTTGTTGAAACCAAACGTGCTCGGGAAGAGGTGGCGGAGCTTGAGGCTGTGGAGGCTGCGACTGCAGTGTCTGCAGTGTCTGCGGAAGAAGGTGCAGTGAGTGTAGCTAAAGATGATGAAGTGCAAGCAGCCTCTGAAGGTTCAGACCATTCAGCTGGTTCGGCAAATTCAGCTGAACCACGACGAGCTGTGCTGGCACTTTCAGGTGTGTTGGCTTTGGGCTCACTGCGTGCTGGCACCCTCCCCTCCAGGGAGTTCGCATCTGCCTGGGCTTACTTCACCTTGGTGGAACAGTACAAGCCAAATCATCCCCCGGTGAGAAGCTCCTCCTCCAAGGAAGAGATGGCTTTGGCCAGACATCTCAAGAAGATTGGAGCAGCGTGCTACACAGCTTGGTGGTGCCCTCACTGTCAGGAGCAGCGTGAGTCCTTTGGCAAGGAGGCTGTGGAGATAGCGCCCTTCGTAGAGTGCTCCTCCAAGAATCGACGACAGCTTCCTATTTGCCGAGATCAGGAAATAGAGAATTACCCCACATGGATCATCAATGGAGAGAAATATTTGGGTGGTCGTGACCTGTCAGAGTTGGTCGAGCTCAGCGGCTTCACAGAATATCCAGTGGAGCGCTTCAAGCCCCGAGATACATCTGTGATGGAGTACATTTGGGGGCCACCGCCGGAGGATGAGAATGTCTAGAGGAAAAAAGTAAAAGCTTGGAGTCAAAAGGTCCTCAGCTCGGTGTCACTGCTGGGGTTGGGTCTCGGGTTTGTTCTTGTGTTGAAGAGTAGAGGGTAATCATGTCAGGACAGAAACTTAAACAGACTTTAAAACACTGCACTGCTGAGTTCGATTGGCATCATTTGTGCTTCAAATTTTGCTGACAACCCACTTTAACGTGTTGCCGATGGAGCATGGTGTCCACACAAATTCTCAATGCCTCTACGCATTTTGTTTTATTAAATCCGGAGCAGGTATTTCTGTGTTTACTCACCGCCAAGATTCGGTCACAAAGTCGTTTGCTCTTGTTGGGTGGTTCTGGATCTGTGGAGTCAACTTTCTCAGCTGCAAAAAGACTGCGCCAGTGCTATTTTCTGAGGCTCTGCTGTCATGGCCATGAACCGGAACAGGCACACAGTGCTGCACCTTGCTGCAATGCGTGGCCATGCCGCTGCTTGTCATGGACCCAGTCTATCTCGCTCTTCCTTCAGCCGTTGCACAAACTGTTGAGTTGGCTGAGGTCTTGAAATTCTGCGATGCTGTGCAGCTTGCAAGAATCTCTTGGAAGCAAAAGATGTGGGCGTTCTCAGCAGACAATCTGTAGAGTGTAGAGACTGTGTAGACACCTGAGTGCTATTCTTTGCTGCTGTGTACTTGACCATCTTGACCTCCACACCTGAGCAATTTTGCAATGTCAGGTCTATGGCATGACTGCTGCTGATATGGCAGCATGTGCAGGGTGCCATCCTCATCGCGCATTTGACCTCTTTCAATCAGAGTTTTTCTATGACTGAGCTACTGTAGTGGGATGGTTCCACTGCTTTGCGCTAAATCGTAACTTTGCTTGAGGCACGATCACCTTGCCAGTCACTTGGCGAGTGAGCTGACAGCAATTCTCGCTGTATGCCATCCTCAGCCTTTGGAAAATCCGGGGCTGGACTTGACCCTGCCAGAAAAAGCTGCCCCCAAACATCCTGCTGTTCATATATATATATATATATATTTGGTACGCTTGACAGAGGTGTGAAGTCCGTGTGCATGTGGCACTCAGAAGCTTCTGCTGTTGCTATCCAACCTGACCTTTTGCAGTTTCACGTCTCAGTTCGTAGTTTTGCCTGCATGCCCCAGCTGGGTTGGGTCTTCCTTTCTAGGACTCTCTTCTGTTTGATGCTGTTTGCATACAAGATGTGACGCAGCCGCAATGCTTAGGGGCAAGTTTCTGATATTTTTAAAGCCGTTTCGGCACTCCGATCGCCAGGATACCCTTTTGGTACATCCAGCTCAATGTGGGAATCTGAGACGTTGCATATATATATATATATATATATATACGTGTGTGTATACCATATTATGGTATATGCGGCTATCATGTTTATGGAAGTCTTGGCGCATGTGTTTGGAACAGACGCACGACTTTGGCAGGGAATCGCTTCCTCGGGCTGCCCTGATCTTACTTACTGACTGCTGCTTGTTCGAACGTGTCCGCACAGCGTTGACTATGCCCGGAGCTGTTGAGGCCAAGTTTCGAGTGAAGATCAGCATCATCCGTGTGAAGCTGTGAACCTGTGAAGACTTCCTGAAGATTGCCCACAAGTTTGAGAAAGGGACGCATGGTGCGCTCACCGAGGTGCAAACAACCTTCGACCTGCAGACCTATCCCTGATTGGCCAAAGTAAGTCCGGGGTCTCTGAAAAGAATCCCTACTGCAAATACAGATATAATGACATATATGTATCTATATGCATACACACACATATACATACATACACACATACACACATACACACATACACACACATACATACATACATACATACATACATACATACATACATACATACATACATACATACATACATACATACATACATACATACATACATACATACTGTAATGCTGTACATACTGTCATACATACACACCAATATATATATATATACATATATACATATATACACATATTATATATACATATATTGTATATGTGTGTATATATGTATATACACCTCCCGAGAAGAAACGTATAGCGTTATGTGGGGGTATTCATCATAAAAAAAGGATCAACCACCCTAAATACCCCATTCTTTGACCCTGTTGTGGTGGAGCAGTTCTAATAGACTTCCATGCTGATCATTCAGGGCGTCCTACTGAGGTCAGATCCATATTGTATTTGCAAACTAGCCGGGTTGCGTGCTTAGCAAGGAAGGGTCCAGTCGGATGATTCAGGATCTGTGTCCAACCTTTGAGACGATAACCTCAGGCGGCCTGAGACGGATGTGAGGACGCCAACTGTCATGAAGACGCTCTGATCTCGGAGGGCTGACGGGGGGGATGAGGATGGGTACTGTATCTCCTGAGACTTTGTGCGTTTACGGTTGCAGATGATTACTGTAGCAAAAGGCCTTTCTTCTGAATTGGGGGACCTTATGCTTGATATTTGCAACATTTCTCAGCTCTGAAAAGGTGGATGGCTCACAAACAATGGACACAGATGAACCAGCACATGTTCAACTCTTGAAGCATTGTACACGACATTGCGTGTGAAAATCCTCGAAGTTTCTGCAACTTTTTTTGCCGGATTTGACTTACCATCCGCAGCGCCATGTCCACTACGATAGGTGTTGCCCGGGATGCCTTTGAAGCTTACCGCAAAGGAGAGCATCAGCAATGCCAGAAGCAATTGGAGCAGGTCCAAAGTCAGAAGACTGGCGGTGGAGGTGATGTGAAAGTTGCCCACAACGTAGCAGTGAATGCATACTATGCAAGTGGCTGTGGTGACCCGCAAGATCTTCTGAGCAAATTGACTGCACACTATGATCGTGCCCGGGAGCAAGAAAAGAAGGACAAGGGGAGGCGCAAAAAGGAGGAAGATGAAGAGGATGCACTACGGGAGGATGATGACCTGTATGTGCTGAGATACAATCAGGCACTCCTTTGCGTGCAACTCCGGAACTATGCTCAGGCACGTCACATCCTTGAGGAGCTTTTTGACAACATAGAGCCCATCGACGACTTTCTGGCCATCAAGATTTGCTTCCTTCTCCTTGAACTTTGCCTTTTGCAGCGTGAGCCAGAGCAAGGGGGGCAGGTCTTGACAGTCCTTGAGAAGCCCAATGCCTTCCATAGCTTGCTGAAGCAAGAACGCCCTGAACGTCCCAAAAGCTTGGAGGCTCCCCGCATGGAGGAAGAGGAGGAAGGAGATGAAGGCCATGCTCATGATGAAGAGCCCAAAGAGGAGCCAGTAGCTGTGGCAGAAAATGTGGATGTCGGGAATGTCGGGAAGCCTGAGAAACAAGATGTGAAAGGGCCTTTGCCTAGCCTTGTCTTTGGTGCTTTTTTGACAAGACATGGACGAGCTCCGGACATCATCTCCCCGGCTGAGTTCAAGTTCAACTGTTTGGTCTATCGTGTCCGCATGCACCTGGCAACCAGAAATCTGAGCTCAGCCAAGAAAGAGTGCAAGAGGGCCATGGATCTCTTAGAGCACGAGTTGAGCTCGGTACCGCTCCTTTGGCCTCATGCGTTGACTGATCCCTCTGAAGATCTGCAGAAAGATGCTGTGAGGCAAATGCTGACCTCACATGAGAGGGCCAAGGTGACGATGCTGAAAGCTTACTTGGAATATGCTAAGGGCAATTTCCGCAAAGCTCTGAAGTTCATGTCTCTTTGTCGATTTCACTTTGCTGCTGCTGGGGATGCTCACAAAGGCGTCGACGATGACGTGGATGATCATATCCCTGCTGATTTTCATCCAGCACAGGATGACGCATGCTCTCCGTTGTTCTTTAACAACATGGGCTGCGTGCACTTCATGATGCACAAGCCAAACCTGGCCGCATATTACTTCAGCAAGGCGCTGTCGAAATCGATCGCCTTGCCACCGCATTCCGGTCAAGCAAAGGCTGGAGACAAATCGATGCTCCTCTCGGCCCGAACAGGTTTGGCTGAGCCCGGCCATGCAGCCTCCATGCATTGGCTGGACCGACGGGCTGAGATCACTTTCAATGTGGGGCTGCAGTTCTTGCTGACCGGCCGATCATCCCAGGCATCCAAGTGCTTCGAACAATGCGTTCCGGTCTTCCGCAATTGGCCCAGGTTGTGGATTCGGATCGCCGAATGCTGCATTGAACTCCATCGGCAGTCTCACAAGTCAGGTGACAAAGACGCACAAACTGGCACCTTTCAGTCATGGAATCGCGGCAAATCAGCCAATGGCCTCATCCCCACTGGAGGTTCCCTCTGTGGGTCCTTGGGGCCAACTGCTGTTGGATCAGGAGTCTCCAAGTTGGCTTGCGGGGCTCAGGGCTTTGGCATCCATCGCCGGGTGCTGATGATGGTGGACAAGAGCAACATGGTGGGAAAGATGTCAGGAGAAGATGTGGAGAGAACAGGTCCCGCTGGTGCTGCACCAGCACCGCAAGGTCGCGCAGATGAGGTGGTGGCTGACCCCTTGGTGGCTGCAGCCATGTGCTTGAAGAATGTACTAATCCTGGTTGAGCCCACGCTCCGTGCTGACACAGACGGAGCTTCTCGCCAATCCCCAAGTTCAAAGCCTGGCCCTGGAGACATGGCAGCGGGCTCAGAGATTCATGGGGGTGGGGTAGAGAGAGTTTTCACACCTGAGTCCTGGTGAACCAAGAAGAGGCTGGAGAGCAGATCAAGTCAGTCTTCGATTGTTGCTTCTCCCGCCTTCCATGTTCGTGTTGGGAAGTAATGAAAGGCCCCGCGAATGGTTTAGCTCGAATGGTCTAGCTATTGATTTCACATGCCTTCACCACATTTCACTGGTTGCCTTTTAAGGCTGAGATGGAAGCGAGCCTGCTTGAAGATGCAGCCCTGCTGAAACTGGCATGGGTTTGTTTGTGTGCCTTGGCTGCCTTGGCCTTTCACCAGAGGAATTGTGGAAGGTGTCTCGAGGCATGTACCAGATGTGTTGCTGAAGGAGACACAGGTTGAAACATTTGAAACATGTTGAAGTTCTGAATTCTCAGGTAAAGTGGGTAGAGGACGTAAATATGGCCATAACCGACCCGGTTTGTATGATACGGTGACAATGCTCAGGGTTAAGTTAAGAATTAATTATGTTGGAGCGTTTGTGCGTACATTTAAGTTGAAATTATGGCATGCATACTGACATTTTGCTGCATTGCCGGTCGGTTTTCTACCTTTGCCTCAGATTGCATTGTGACACGGGTGGGCCAAGGTTCTGCTAGGAACATTTGTAGGATGCGATATAGCACATAGGGGGGATTTGCAAACGAAAGCCTGTGCGAAGGGGCAGAGGCCTGCAGGAAGCTCCTGTTTGAGGGTTGGAGTAGATTGCTTGCTTCGAGGGCGTGAATCCAGTCGATTTGGGAGTGAGTGAAAGCTTCTGTAGTTGGCCTAGTAGTTGGCGTGTTTGTTTGAGTGCAGGAGTGATCAATGTGAGCCCGACTAGGTTGCAGAGGTATGTGTGGTTGAGTGGTTCAGCAAGTGATTTAGTGAATGGGTTTAGACAAGTGAATGGGTTTCAGAAACTGAGTCACTCATCGGGCAAGAAGGAGCACTTCGATTTGTTACACCATGGTACGCACACATGATCTCAAACTGTGCTGGCACCCGAATGTTCTGCAAGGTTGGATATCATGAATGCTCCCACATCTTAGAGGTGTTGACCATCCCCCTGCATGTCGCTTTGAGGTCAACGTGATCATGTACCAGCTCTGCGTTACAGCAAGCGGCTTTTGGTAACTTGGCGCGCCGTTCATTTCTACCAAAAGTGAAATGGTAAGCCAATCATAATGACATGCAAATTTATTTACATGTTTTCTTTTGCAGTGCCTCTGGTTGGAATCAGGAGAAGAACAACTTGCTTCCAGAAAGCCATGGAGATCACACCTCGCGGATGCCATTGAATGAAGCGGCGCTCGAAGCCTGCATGCACTTGTGTGAGACTTCTCAGCTGCAACATTTTTCATGTCCCCTCTCTGAATGCAGAAATCGATATATATATATATATATTACATACATACATACATACATACATACATACATACATACCTACCTACCTACCTACCTACCTACCTACCTACCTACCTACGTACGTACGTACGTACGGACGCACGCACGCACGCACGCACGCATCCATACATACATCCATACATACATACATACATACATACATACATACATACATACATACAGACAGACAGACAGACAGACAGACATACATACATACATACAGACACACACACACACATACATACATACATACATACATACATACATACATTTATTCATTCATTCATTCATTCATTCATTCATTACATACATTACATACATTACACACATTACATACATTACATACATTACATACCATATCATACCATACCATACCATACATACATACATTACATACATTACATACATTACATACATTGCATACATTGCATACATTACATACATTGCATACATTCCATACATTACATACATAACATACATAACATACACTACATACATTACATACATTACATACATTACATACATTACATACACAACATACATAACATACATAACATACATAACATACATAACATACATAACATAACATAACATAACATACCATACATACATACATACATACATACATACATACATTCATTCATTCATTCATTCATTCATTCATTCATTCATTCATTCATTCATTACATACATTACATACATTACATACATTACATACATTACATACATCACATACATTACATACATTACATACATTACATACATTACATACATTACATACATCACATACATTACATACATTACATACATTACATACATTACATACATTACATACATTACATACATTACATAC